>CACRXP010000243.1:240711-252671 GCA_902702965.1 Spirometra erinaceieuropaei | reverse complement strand
ACCACCTAGAGGCACGTTTGCGGATTTCGTCAGCATGCTTAATTCAGCGATGATCATATTTTACCGTTAGCCTATTTTACACTCACCGTTCACGACCAGGTTACTGCCTGATAGCAAATCAATAATAAAACATACATCGGAGACGACATTTCTTCTCCAACCGCAGAGACTCCTTTGTTCCTTGGATAGCGAGTCTGCTCAGAGCATTCAAACTACCTTCCGAGTTGGTGGTTGCAGACAAGAGCATAACAAATAAGCAATCAGGGTGGATGAGAGAGACTGGCTCACCCAAGTAGTCACTGCTTCCTGTGAATGGCTAAATCGGCCCCATTGACATAATTTATTTAACGAGTGTTTTAGCGGATCTGAAAAATTTGAAATACTGCCCAATCTCGAAAAAGTCTGCTATCTTACCAGGTTTCGATCCCGCATGTCTTGATTACAATCAAAGTGGAGAAGAGTCTCAAGGATGTGGCACAATTGGGTTTGGTTACTCGCCCAACCTACCCCAGGTTGTGCAACGACACCGCCTCCACTCAAAAAACACAAAATTGCATTTTTTGCTCAGGTTGTTTGTGACATTGTGTTTTGGTCTCCATGTCAACGAGCTGAATGTCGTTCAAGTGATGCATTCTGCTCTGCGGGACCATGTGGATGTACCTAAAATAGACTATAGTCGTTACACCTGTTTGTCAGCACGTGAGAATTTCAGTTGCATTATCTGCAGCAACACTTATGTTGAAATTTCGTGCATCTCACAGCACAGTACACCCGATTCTTTTTTAATTATGTTTGGTCGCGGATAAAAATTCTTCAGGTAGCTTAATGCTAGCACAACTTCTTTTTATGACATGCATGTAACTGTCTTCGCTGAATGGGCGTAATCATGTTAGAAGATGTAACTTCCTATCAAATGGGCAAAAGAAAGAATACTTCTATGCATGTCTTATACAAAATTAATGTATATTGACCCATCTGTGAAAAACTCGGCGCCTCGGTGGGATCCGAACACATGCAGATAGGGGAAGGCTTTAGTACAGCCAACGCTCTAACCACTTGAGTTACGAGGCCCCGTCGGAAGACGCGAATTTAATCACATTTTGGTCAAGTTACCCGCCCAACCTACTGCAGCGTCTGGAATCCACCAAATCTGATACAGTAAGTTGACTGCCCAGGCAGGATTTCCTAAGTAATTCACCTAGAATCCACCAGATGACTACTAGGCTCACGAAAATCATAGATATTTTGGCAGATTTTGAATAATTCATATTGACCAAACTGTGAAATACTCGGCGCCTCGGAGAGATTCGAATTACGTGAGCCTATAAGTTCTCTGGTGGATTATAGGTGAATTACTTAGGAAATCCTGCCTGGGCAGTCAACTTACTGTATCAGATTTGGTGGATTCCAGACGCTGCAGTAGGTTGGGCGGGTAACTTGACCCAAATGTGACTAAACTCGCGTCTTCCGGCAGGGCCTCGTAGCTCAAGTGGTTGGAGCGTTGGCTGTATCGAAGTCTTGCCCTTTCTGCGTGGGTTCGAATCCCACCGAGGCGCCAAGTTTTTCACAGGTGGGTCAATATGAATTATTCAAAATCTGCCGAAATATCTATGAAGAAAATTAATGGTAAAAATTCATGCTCATTATGCAGTCTTGAAGTACTGTTTTCGCGAAGTAAACTTTGACAAGACAAAGGCGACGAATCATGCAGAATTTAGTGACGTCATGAATTTCATGACTCCTTATTCAACTGCGCACGCTCATTGCGTATTCATAAGACAAGGTAAACTGTTGAATCAGGGATTGACCTAGAGAGGTGAAACATGATAGGTTAAATCAAACATGGATTGTTGATATGGTATGGTGGTGCACAAGGTGAGTGGGGAGGGGGAGAGAAGTAATCTACATAGGCGAGTTCAGATGGCAGGGGTATGGTTTACGCCCTGGGACACTTACTTCGGGGAAGAATTGTGTTGAGGAAAAGAGCCGAACATCCGAGAACTGTGTGATATCACAAATTCTGATTCCCCACATTGTCAAAAATCAAAAGAGGACACTATTTTTATCATTTAGTGATAATAAAAAATAAATTTAGTGCCCATTTGGAGACATTGTCGAAAAAGCATTGCACTGTCGTATTTTTACTCCGATGAATGCCTTAAAGCTTCTTGACCAACCGAATGCAGAAGCCATTGAGAGGTCTTTCCTGTCCTTTATCTGGCCTTTAGAAATAAATATCGCCAGTCATTTATATTGGGCACAATTGCTCCTCGCAGTAAGTGACCCCCGGCGTAAACCATACCCTTACAGTTCAGATTACAGTGAAAACTTGTCGGTTGGGCGGGACGACAGTCAGTCATTCCGCGGAGGCGGCAGAGGCTGTGAGGGAGTGAGAGAACGCATACGGAAAAGGAGTTTCTTCCATTATAGATCCTTACTATGACAGTGTAAGGTTGATCACGTGATCCAGCTGCTTACAGGGTTCTGGTTTCCTCCTCCGTATTGCAGCGGCCTCCGCAATGTACAAGAGACGCACAGTCGTCGCCAGAAGCAGGACCTTTGATGCAACCATTGAGTCCAACCTATGGCCCATGTCCACTAGGTGTTGACCTTAAACAACACCGCCAGCTGTGCTCATTTTATACAATAAGAGTTGATGTAGCATTCTTAAAAGGGCTTCATGCAAATCAATATGCTCTACATCTACTTCGAAGTCCCCTTCTACAACACTCTTCCAAACCTCCAGATATGTAATCAGACTTGAGCGATAGTAATCTACACACCAAAAACCACGCTGAAACTTCTGTCAGACGCAATTTTCATAACAAAATGATTGCTTGACATGATTTACGAGGATCCGCACTGTTTTGCAAGAAAGGAAAGTCACACTTATAGGTCTATAGAGGTCTGCTGTTCTTCGGCTACTTCAGTTACGTAGGAAAATACGTCGGCTCTCTCCCACTGCAAAGACAGGCTGCCTATTCACAGTGACATCCTAAAGAGTCTTGAAAGGCGTATAGTCAGATTTGTCGATAATTCCTGAACTATCAACTCAGCAATCCCATGGAGCCTAGGAGACTTGCTTAGCCCTAGATGAATAGGGGTTTGTCTTAATCTTGTGGGAGGAGAAGCAACGGTTCCAGTGACGATAATATATTTGTCCATTTCTATCCCTTGATTTCCTTCGGGGTATTTCCCCACAAACATCGACTGATGCACTCGAGATTTATATGTGAATCCGTTGGAATTTCCACTGGCAGTAATGGCACGGGAGTTCAGAAGAACAGTTACTGATATTTGTGGACAGTTTACGAGTTCATAAGTCGTTGCATACGCGGTCGCCACCAGAGAACTCGAACATCAGCGCCACCGACGGTATTGAATTCATTGCTATACATCAAGAGCGTTTCAGAAACGACCAAGCGCATTGCTGCGGAGTTAGGTGTTGGAATTGCACACCGCCCCAAAGCCACCATGCCCGATACGGTCATGAAAATCGAAGACCGGTTAACGTCTGAAGAGCAATCGGGAGTGGTGTATAGCATTCTGTGTGAAAATTGTCCTTATAACTACACAGGACAGACTGGACGCATGCTCGGATCGCGCATACGCGAACTTAGGCTGGCTGTGCGACGAGGCGACGCATTATCACAAGTGGCTACCCACACCTACGAAATGGGTCAGGAGTTTAACTTCGCGGCCATCAAAATAGTCGTCTACGCCGGAAATAAAACAGGCCGAGAATTGATTGAAGCCTGGTCCTTGGATGAGAACTCGGTCAATAGATTTATCGATCTGACGCCGGTGTACAGAGTCCTGCGTAATCACCTCAAGTCTTGCACCGTCGGTAGATGATTGACCTACATGCCTTAGAACTGTCGTTTGTTCTGCTGCTGCTTCTTACTCTGACGATGAACTCTTGTACGAGTCTGAAAGCTCGGGACAATAAACAAAGTGTTCCGGTGCTCGACCTTTCTTCCTCACTCATTTCGACTTCCGCGAAGCTCTCGTCAGCAGGGCGGCCCTATCCCACTCATCTCTAAAATCGTCCTAACCACATTCGTTTTATACCTTATTCGGCGACTCATTGATGTGAAGGAAGTTTCTTTACGATCTGCTCATCCTCGTTCACAAGCCCTGAAGGACATTATCCTAGCAAAAGTATCACTGAGTGAAATGATAAAACACAGACAATATAGACAATCATTCTATGTGCGAACAGCCAACTGTAAAATTGAATCTAAATATTGCCTCGCGTAAAGTAGGAAAAAGTGTCTCACGTCCGTCAGCGGTTCGTCTTCTCGCATACGACACTTACGACAACAATATCTATTAATTCTGAATCGTAAGTTTTTAGAAAGAAAGGGAATGTGTGCACGGAGGAGGACGAGAAAGTTCCGTAGAAACAATCGCTGAGCTCCCCCTCTATAAATGTATATTCCCGATCGCGACCGACAAGACAACGGGCCTGTGGCTCAGTGGTTAGAGGTGTTGGACTTCTAATTAACAGGTCGCAGGATCGAGCCGCAGGTGTTCCACACTTCGGGTTGGGTATGACTGGCTGACAACGGCTAATAAGCCGGAACTGATTATTCCGGTCTCCCCTGTCTTTGTCGGTAATACCATTCTGGAGCTGGGTATGCCTATCCTCAGGGTAGGGTTAAGCTGTAAATGCGAATTAGCAGGAGAGTACAAAGCGTCATTGTAGTGTGTACGGTGACCTAGGGTGAGACGGACAACGTGGCTGCTGCCACGGCATCCCAGCGTCCGGAGCGGAATCGTGATGAGGGTGTTAGGTGGGCGAAACGAAGGAGGTCTAGAAAGCCTGGGTCAACACGACCGCGATTATTTGTCTGTGATGTGGGCTAGGGAGGACACCGTGCTCTGTGAACTTCACGAACAGAGATTGAGAAAATCAAAATTTCTGATGACCCATGGCGACGAGTTAAAACCCAACAGGGGGAGGAAGGAATGCGGAGGCCTGCTTGGGGGGATGAGGAAAATGAAGAGTAAATAGAGTCAGTATGGAGATGAATGCACAGTCTTCTCTCAAGTACGGATAGGCTATTCCGTGATCTATACCGATCGGCAGGTTATTCCAAAGAAAGAAATATCTGGAGGCACAGAAGAGTTGGTGCTACTCTGATGGCGTCAGTAGGTGGGCATCCGATCTATTGGCCACTGCAATGCTTCCTTATTTCTTCCGAGCAAGGAAGGGAGTTCAAAGCAGGCTGCAGAAGACGTTGCAAGGAAAGGCGCAGTTTGTCAAACCTGAAACAGTCCACTTGGTGTTTAAACACATCCATGGCATCGGTAATCGCGATTCTGCCTGCGAATTATCTCCACGGTCGAACTATCTGTTGGCTGAAGGGAAATTCCGCTGGTACGCAAGCGTACATCTGAGTTGGACCTCCATACTAAAATGGCTGAAGTAGACACACTGAAAATATGTCGACTGAAACTGTCGCGCAGGCCATTATCAGCACAGATTGAATGGCGATATTCGAGGACATCGTTTTCTTCATCACTGTAATACCTAAGGTTTAATAAGGCTGGCAGTAAAAAATATCAGTCGAAGGGTAACGGCCGAGTAGAAAAGAAGAACAAGACTGTAATCTGTTTGTTCAGTCCAGTCCATTTTTACTAGGGGAAAGCTATGCGAACGCCTTTTAACTCCCTATTGGTTAGAAAATATCTAAGAAGAAGTAATGATAAGTGGAAAATTGAAAAAAAGATATTGTTTACATAATTGCATGCAAAAACGAACAACTGTTTACAAGCGTAAACATGAACGCCTACTCACTTGTTGTAAGTAGTTTGAATTAAAAAAATTGACGGTGGTCAGTTGTCGACGTTAGTGTGGCTCATAATCGAAAAGCTTGATGCCTGTCCAGTTTGCCCTGAATTGACTCCAGACGAGAGGAGAAGACAACATCAGTGGACAGGGCGTTCCACGCTGCAGCCGCTCCGTTACTGCAGTAAAACTTGCGCCCACTGGCACTTGCTTTATCAGTGCGTAGTTTTATGGCATGAAAAATTATCTACCAACCAAGTAAGATGGGGCAGTTTGTTTCAAAAGTTTGAGATGGCCATTTATTTCAGAGAATTTGGATTTTATTATTTATTCAACCTTAACTTCAGATTCGGAATGTAGTATGACTTGACACTCACTCATAGGCGAATTTCTGATATATTTAGAGGCGAACTTGCAAGCCTGACAAGAACGCAAGGTGACGATCAAGTATATGACCACACCTAGACCTTATTTCATTTGGGCAGACTTTATTTAACCACCTTCGTTCGCTGCTTTCTCGTCACGCCTCCCCATGTGTTACCATGAGGATTTGCGTTTGGTTTAGTGTAAGGGGTCATGAAATTGATATTAGAATAAGAGGTTAGGATTGAATGTTTGGTGTTAGCGTAAGGGTTGAAATTGGTGTTGAAATTGGAGAAAAAATTTAGTATAAGGTTTGGGGAATTGGGGATAGGATTAGGGCTTCGGCCATCACGAGGGTCAGATTTGACGACAATTTCTTCAAACTTTCTCTTTCTCCGCGTTGAAGGCGACTTTGCGTCGACTGTCAAGGGGTTTGTGACATGAGTAAGAGGGTTAACGTCAAGGTTACGCCTAAGGTTGTGGCAAAGGTTAAAGGTCAGACGGAAATAGAAGCACCCCAAAATTTAGCACATCTCCTGTTATTGGAGGCAACTTGGTGCCTTGTCCACCCGCTAAGACAGTCAAGGTGAACCATTACAATAATGAAGAAGGAAACACGATCGCTGGGACAAGAGCTTTATTCGCCTGAAGTTTCGGATTCCTGCTCAAACACATCATCAGAGACAAAAGCAGATACGGGTGGTTCATGCCTAAGGGGCTGCAGTATTTACAGGATGTAGTCGCCATGCCACCGCATACTTATAAACATTCACGACTCCCCTCTTCATCCGGGATCGTTGCACGTGGCGTGATGGCCGACATTCGCGTCGTTAATTGCTGCAATTTCATCCCTTGCGTTGGATGTTGGCGTGATGGCTGCTCGACCATCTGACGCACCGACCCTGGTGTTGGGAAAAACGTTCACCTGTGCGCTCCCCGCATGGCTTGTTACTCCGCCTAGGTAAAGTTTCCGTACAGAATATGAAAGGGGAAGTTCATTTCACTTGTTAATGGACTGGTGACCAGCGAACCATGACTCAAGCAGCTCTCGGCTCACGTGGTTGTCACCTCTAGCAAGAATGTCGGCCTCGTCGAATTTGAATGTGTTGCCGGATCTGGTAGAAAGAGCCGCAACTTGAGAGCTACAGTCATTTCTCCGCACCGCTGCAGCGTGTTCGGCCGTTCGCGTTTGGGGCTGTCTTCTGATTTCTCCGACGTAGTTGCTTTGGCCGCAACTGCACCAGATCCGATAAACGACTCTATACGTTTCTAGCCGTGGCAGCGGGTCTTTCGGTTTCATTACCAAACGCCTGATGGTTGCCTCCGGTCTGTGTTCAACTCCAACCCCAAGTGGTGCGAGAAGTCGGCCAACAGCTTCCGAAACGTTCTTGACATACGGAAGCGTCCGCCAAGATTTGGTGTCCGTGCGGTTAGGCCTTTCGTACCTTTTGCGAATGCACCAGTTGACGTGGTTGCGCGGGTAGTCATTAACTTGGAAGACCCGTCGGAGGTATTGTAGTTCGGCACTCTTGTCTTACGGCTCACCACAGAGCGTTTCGACACGCCGATAAAGCGTCCTTACACAACTGCGTTTGCGGCTGATTGTGTGGTTGCTGTTGAAGTTCAGTACTTGCATCGCATTTGTCGCTTTCCTGAAGACTTTGGTCTTCAGTCCACCACAATCTTTGCGGTATACGAGGACATCCAGGAAGGCCAGCTGGTTGTTCTCTTCCTCCTCGATACTAAATTGTATGTCTGGGAAGACCGCATTCAGATGTTCTTTGAATGTCAACACCTGATCCCGTTCGATGACAACGAAGGTATTATCTACATACCGGGACCAGAAATTCCCTTTGTGGTGTTGAAAGACCAGCGACTCTAACCGTTGCAGAACCGCCTCCACGATGAACCCCGAAATCCGCGAACTCATTGGTGTTCCATTCACCTGTTCGTAGATTTTCCCGTCGAACGTGAAGTACGTCCTGAGACAGATTTTCAGGAGCTGAAGGATTTGGGCGTGACCAATACGATTCTCCGTTTCATTGTATTTGTTTTGTGGTAGCAGCTTGATCGTATCGATCGCCAGCTCCTGGGGAATAGAAGTAAAAAGGGATGTAACATCAAAAGATACCATGACCTCATTTGGATGGATGCTTACCCCTTTGAGTTTCTCCAGGAATTGTGCTGACGAAGAGACCGCGGTGTCTGACTCAGCGGTCAGGAACTTGAAACGCCAGAACAGCCACTTAGGCAGTCCGTACGTTGGAGTCCCTCTGAGCGATACGATGGGCCGGAGAGGGGCGTTGTCCTTGTGCACCTTAGGGAGGCCAAAGCCGTATCTTGGGGTCTCGTTATGCGTCTGTTGGTCGGTGTTATTGCACCTGGGTTCTCCAAGGCCACCAACGTAGAATTCATTTCCGTGTCAGCGCTTTTGCAGGGTTCGTTGCACATGGAACATAGAACTGTCGGTCCTCCAGTAAACCTTTGGCGTTTTGAAGGTAGTCTGTCCTGTCCAGTACAACCGTGGTGCGCCCTTTGTCCGCTGCCACGACGACCAGGTCTTTTGTCGACCTTGAGTTCTCTAAGCCCATCACGTTCGACCTTGGAAAGCACTTTCTGCGGCCTCTAGGCCATCAGGAGGGACGACACTTGCTGTCGGATGAGGCTCTTAGTCTCCTCTGTTGCCTTCATCTGACAAAGGATCGATTCCACTGCTGCAATCATGTTAACAGATTTGACGTCAGCCGTATTGAATGACTTTTCGTGCCGTAAAACCTGCATCTGGTCCTTCGTCAGCTCCTTTGACGACAGGTTGTGCACCAGTTTGTCATTTCTGGGCGACGTTGGATCGGGCAGCTTTCGAAATTTGTTATCCATTGCTGCGTCGCGTATCATTCTCTGTTCGTGGGCTTGTTCAGCCACTCTCGGCAGAAGCAGATTTGTACCGATCTCGCCCATGAAATCACAGTGTCTGATCTTTTCTTGGACAATCCTTTGACGGTACTTGCGAATTCTCGCGTGACAATCTTGGAAGAGCACTCGGATCATCCTTCTGCCATGCTGAAATACTGCTCATCTCGCCGAATCCGTGTTAACCGGGGGCTTATATGAACAGCATTTCGGTAACACATTATTGTCGAGACACCTGTGCAGAAACCGGATCTACGAATACGTGGAAGCCTAATGAAGGGCGAAGGTTTCCCACCGCCAGGAAGATCAGAGAGCATCGTGGCCAATTACATCTTCAATACGTGACCTATCTCATGAAATCTGATAACGGAAACTGATGCGAGAATTTCTGGACGTATTTAAAATTGCGCACTTTGTTCGCTTACCCACATCCTTTAATAAAATGTCCTTTTATTGTGCAGGAATTGTGTTTGCGTAATTATGTCATGTAAAATATCAGTAACTTTTAGCAAAAAATGGACGTTGGAATATATTCGTGCAATTTCCTCTATGAATGCATGTCCTAGACTCCGGTTACGCATCTGAGCGACTTTTTCATTAAAAAGATAGTAATTTGATCGCGAGAGTATTAAAAAAAACAGATTTAGCTGGACTTGAAAATTTACTTTATGCCCGATGCTAACCATGGTAATCAACTTGCAGACGCAGAGGTTAGTTTAAGAAAACCAGTTCCTATAAGTCAAATTAGCAGATCTGTGCGATTTGGTGCCTTCAAGTGCAGTAATAACGCAGATGGGGATTCCTTCGTTTAAGTGGGCTGAAATTGTTTTGCCGTTTGAAAAATTCTACCTGATGTCGCATAAATGACCACCACCGAATGATCCTTTCCAGTTTCGAACATATGGAACACTACTTGTCTTGTAGTTTAGCTTCTGTGCATACCTTACTCAGAAATCCAACGAAAAACATTAGTAGCTTCAGCAAAATATCAGTATTTATATGGGCGTTCTGCCGTGCATTCATAGTCGAAGAACGGAGTCTAAAAGCGAGCAAAAACAGTGGAAATGGCCTCAATGTATAGAGGAAGGCATGTTCTTACGTTTATGGTAGAAAAATATTAGTATTGTTACAGGAACGTTAGCGAAACGACCAAAAATGTCAAATTTTTACTTGGACCCACGTCAGCTATCCTGTCCGTGGACTGCCGTTTGTTGTTGGAGTGTTCTCTGGTTCCGGCAAGCCTGAGCCTTTGGATGTATTTCTTGGCCAGTGCATCTCAGAACTGAAGGATATTCTGACCAGCGGACTTCAGGTCCCGGATACGGACGCTGTAGTTAGAGTTGAGCTGGCCAACGTCATCTGCGACACACCTGCTCGGTCATACGTCCGGCAAGTAAAAGCGCATAATGGCTATTACGGCTGCGACAGGTAATTGCTATAATCGACGAAAATGTAATCCTCCTAGGTGTTGTCATATGGGTAGGTGCGTGGCAAACCGCATGATCTTCCCCGTACACAGAGGGCGTCTGCGGGATGACAGGTCATTCCGCACGAGAAGTCAGGAGCAGCACCATAAAGGCACCTCACCTTTCGAGGACCTGCCTATTGATATGGTTGCTACATTTCCAATTGACTACATGCATCTCGTTTGTCTTGGAGTCATGCGGAAGCTCCTGCATATGTGGCGGCTTGCAACGGGGAAACAGTCAATTACTATTAATGAGTCTATTAAACAATGCAGTCAATGTCTGCCTGCTGAATTTTCCCGCAAGTGCAGACCTCTTGACTGTCTTGAATACTGGAAGGCTGCAGAATACCGGCAGTTCCTACTGTACATCGGTCCTGTAGTCCTTGCTAACCATCTCGATTCCTCCCATTATGAACATTTCCTTCTTTTGTTTGTTGCCGTTTTTATATTTTCCCATCCCATTTTGCATAAATCCCTCATTGATTTTGGACGTATGCTATTAGATAAATTTGTTTCTGATTTTCCAATCTTGTACAGTCCTGCAGATCTTGTTTATAATGTTCATTGTTTAGTCCACCTCCATGAGGACGTTAGTCGTTTTGGAGTTTTGGACAATTTTTCTGCCTTCCCTTTTGAATCTTTTTTACAAACCCTTCGCGGTACCATCAAGGGTCCAAGTAATGTAGCCGCACAGGTGTACAAACGTTATTCTGAGAGACGTTTGCCTGAGTTGCCAACTAGCTCACTGCTGTTGGACGACGATGAGGGGGTACCACGGTCGTTTCAGTTGCCGCGCAGGTCGCCAGCTATTCTTCACAATGGCTACGTACTGTCCACTGAGGCGCCTGATAACGTCGTGCTTATTGGTGAGCGACCGTGCGTACTGACATCTGTGTCGGTTTCCCAAATAACATACCGCCCCTTCGAGGACTGCGCGGACCTTTTTACCACTTCTTTTTCTTCTTTCCGTTTGTTTATTTTCAAAGCCTGCCGTTTTTCCAGCAGCACCCACACTGCCTCCCTTAGTGACATAACTTGTAAATATGTTTCTTTCAATGTTGACGATATGTTTTACCTAATCCCCCTATTGCACACCTTCCATCTACAATGACTTAAATTCCACGTCCATCCCCCATCAACAAAACCTCTCTGCAGATGTATTCGGTTGTCCAGTTTGTGTGCGATGACACATTGGCCGTTGTTGCAAACTCCTGGTTGCTTGGGGACAACTTAGTTGCCTGGCCAAAGGACCGGGAATTGCAGCGTCTCTTGGAGGCCAATCGACGGCCAACGGACGGCGCAAAGCTCTATGAAGTTAAAGTACTGAAGGACGGCCTCGATCTCGTTAAGGCGCGCCGGATAGCACAAAAGGCCGAAAATACGGATCACCTGTCATCGTCAGAGCCGGAAAGATTAGGAAGAGGC
>CACRXP010000243.1:210734-240647 GCA_902702965.1 Spirometra erinaceieuropaei | reverse complement strand
CTGTCGAATGACCTGTCTGGGTGGAGAGGCGAGGCCAACATGCCAGCTGGACAACCGGTGGGGAGTGCAGCGCTGGGGGCAACTGCAGGGAAGGGCTGAAGCCGAAATGGGCCTAGTAGGTCGGAAATTTATCCGGCGTTTGCCACACACTTCGCCAGGTTAATCGGTGGATTGGTATTTACAAATTCCAAAGACTAATTGTTCAGATTCATATTAATCCTTGGCTTCCGGATGCCACTTCATTATGAACGACCATCCCGGTTCACTTTTCTACATTACGTAAAACTGATATTATGTGCCTCTATAGTGTCTCGTAATATCGAGCACGGGGTGCCTTTAACGGATGTAGGCCATACATGTCTTGGTTTACTGGAAAGCTGTCAGCCTTCTCAGAGTAGAGGGTAAGAAGAGCTGCCTACACCCACTTCAATGTTGGCAACGTCTACAGGAACTTGACCCTTACAACTCTTCCCCCCTCTCCTCCACTTTCTTCCCCCTCCACCTTCCACGCAGGTACAGTAGGTGAGCTAATTCATAAAATGTCAGCCGAAATTCCAAAATTCGTGTCCTTTTCTAAAAGACTGATAAAGTAGGGCTGTAAAACTAATCATCATGCAGCATGATGCTATAATAAGTCAGTTATGTAAGGATGCCGACTTTCGAACGAACTTCTTTCCGGCTGAATGTAAAAACTACACTCTGTAAAAAATGCCTGCTTAATTTTTCTCACTGATTTTCGATGCCCTTAAAAATTCAATTATATTGCATGGAAAACACGCATAAGAATATTCATTCATTTGCTCATTCGGTAAAAAATTACGTCTTATTTTAATTTTATACTTGAAGGAAGGGCATAATTTGGTTTTTTAAAATCTCTTATTGTGAGATATCTTAATATCGTGAAATAGTCGTACCCAAAATGTCTTGTCTCCGCATTTACCAATGTGGCTTGTAAAGATAACAATTTGGCCCAGATCCACTGCTAGATTTTATGAACCCTATATAGTCTGCTCTTACTACCGTAGGCAAATTTTTGTCTTTCCGCATGTGGAAAATATACGGCTGGAAGTTTGGAAACCATGTGTAAAGGCAGGTCGGGTTAAAAATAATTTGGGGATCGGAAAAGATTTTAAAACCGAATTTTACCATTGTTTTAACTACAAAATTTAGAGAGGACGTAATTTTCCACCAAATGAGTGGAAGAATGAATATTTTTATGTATGTTTTCTATGAAATGTAATTGAATATTTAAGGGCATCGAAAATCAATGACAAAAATGCTTGCTAAAAGATAGTCAAAGTTTACTGAGTGTAGTCTTTTCATGAAGCACGAAGAAGTTCATTCGAAAGCCGACACCCTGAGGTATCTGAATTATTACAGAATTATGCTGCAAGACTCTCAACACTATAAGACTACCTAGGTAGTATTTTCGAAACGAAAACGTATTTCGGAATTTCGGTAAACATTTCATGAGTTGGCCCAACTACTGTACACGATTCGTTTTGCCGTACTCTGTTGTTCGCAGGCATGATGCACCCACTGACCTATCTAGCAAGTCAGCCATACGAGACGCTACAGAATGTAGGTCAGTAGTGCTTACTGCTGGCGAGATGCAATGCTTCACAGCTAAGGCACAGGAAGACTCTAGGGTCCCAGACAGGTGCCCAAAAGCAGAACAGAGGCGTCTGTTGAAGTCTGTGCAAAAGGCACGGAGAGGAGTTGGGATGTGCCAGCAGCGGGACGAGAGGCGTGCGTTCACGCCCAGTTGGGCAGGCGTGCTGGTGTCTGTGTCGACAGTGAAGAAAGTGTGAAGAGGGCTGCCATCTGTGCTGGTTGGGAGGTTGGTGGTGTTGGTGGTGGTGGTGGTGGTGGTGGTGGTGGTGGTGGTGGTGGTGGTGGTGGTTTAAATCCTGGTCAAGTGTTTGTCGTGGACCTGGGGGTGTTGTTTGGGGCTCCAAGGTACGGGATTTACCACGCCATCCACCTGCATCCTCCGCCGCCTCTGGTCTTCTTGACTGTATTGACAACGGGCCCATGTGGAGGAGGAGGAGGAGAAGGAGGAGGAGGAGGAGGAGGAGGAGGAGGAGGAGGAGGAGGCGAGAGTGTGGTAATCGATGCGGAAGTTCGCACTCACGGTGAACTAAATTACATTCAAATCACCGTGCCTGTTTCACCATGCGGTGGAACACATGGTGGACGTCTACGGACATGATATCTGAATTGTCGTATGTAAACTGAGAAACGGACTTCAAAATAAATTTAAATAGAAAGATGCGATAGGCTTTGAGAACAGAATAACTTCATTGCGTGCATTTTTGAGACAGGTTCCCAAACTTTCCGTCAGACCTATGAGTCTTGTACAAAAACAGTCCACTGTTTAAACGCGTACGTCCAAATACTGCTGAATCAACTTACACATTAGCTTTTTACAAAGAATCGTATCCAGAGGACATTCCACACTCTGAGAGAAACTATCCAGTCTCTCACAAAAGTACGTCTGTCTACAGCTGACTACATGGAACCAAAGAACCTTATCCCGATGAGGAAAGTTATCAGATGCATATTTTCCCATAATTGATTTCCGCTTCATCATGTGCGTCGATGCATGATGCATTAAGAGTTTAAACAAGAAATTATTTCGAACGTTCCGCTCACCCAGGTCCCGAAAGCAGTTACTAGGCGAACTCTCCAGAGTATTTAAGTTTGTTGAAAGACAGCTAAAAGAAAAACATCAACTACAAGTAGCAGTTTTGCCGCCTACCTAGTAAGGAGGGGCCACAAATTCTTGGGAACAATGCACCCGAATGAGGCATGCATCAATCAGCATAGCTATCTAGATACCACACACAAAATCACTGAGGACGAATTCAAACTGACGCAACCAATCCTAATGCGATGAAACATCGGGGTGTCGGCATATCGATTTAGATGCTATCTACAAACGAAAGCGAGGGAGGCCAATGAGGACAGAATGAGGGCGAACAATTAACACGCAGTGGCGCGTATTCGACCCATCGCAAATCCTTTGTTGCTCACGGTTAAAAAGTCAAATTTTTGTGTACATGACCTATAAGTCTGAGCAAAACGAGCCAGGGAATCGGTCTCAAAAATTAGCGTATTCTATACCTTCTGCTGTTAAAGGATTTTTTTATAAATGGCCATCCCTGTTCCTTCAGGCATTCGTCAGTACCACCTTAACGGCATGAAGCACCGATGTTCATGCGACTACTTACGAGGGCTATAGATTGAATCTCAGGTAACACGTGGACGTGAAGGTCTCGTGACCTAATCGGTGAACAACCATCCACCATAGCTGGCGTTCCGATCGCAACCGACAGGACAACAGACGCGTGGCTCAATGGTAGGGCGTTGCATTTAAGGACTAAAGGATCTGGAGCTCGAATTCCAAATCAGCCCGATCTGGGGCTGAGTTTGGCTGACTGGTGCCGGTCAGCAGACCAGAAATGGCCGCTATACTGTCCTTCACATTGTGCGCAGTCAGTGACCTGTCGCTTGCAAAAGTGGAATCCGCACAAAAAATCAAATTGAGGCACCAACTGCTTGTTGAATTAATCCTTCCTGGATCATTCGTCGAGCCTAATCCATATGGTGATCGCGACGCTGACTAGCATGTTCACGCGGTCCTCACGTTGGCGCAGAGTTGTTCAGTCTTCTGAGAGATTCCTTGACCTGATTTTGCGCTAGTTGCTTCTAACAGAGCAACCTGGCTGGTCTTCTTAGGCTCTCGTTGTGATCACCCCAACTCTTAACGTCCTCTTGCCCCGTCGCAACACCCCATAAGCGGAAGGGACTTCAATGTGTCCGAAATCCATGTTCTAGTCTGAGTTGTCTGGGTTTCGGACTGCCATGGTCTACGATAACGGCACCTGAAAAGTCTCAACATTTCCTCCAAAGCCTCACCTATCACAAGATATTTTGAGACTTCCAAATAAGTGTCCTGTCTTGCTGCCGACCTTCGGGTGAGCAGTTTAAGAGCCATTTTAGGAGAATGCTAGTACCAAAAAAGGAGTAAGCCATTGCTTCAGATGTGGAAATGCACTCCCTGAAGTGGCTTATTGACCGGACCGCTTTCTGAGTAACAAATAACACCAACTAGATGAAGGTATTCCTTCGATAGATGGAGGCCCATTTGAGTGATTCTGCAACAATTGTCTGTCGGTTTCTCGGTGAACGAGGATACAGACTACTGATGCGAAAATTCCCCAAAAAAATCACTCGGACATTGGAGTCAGCAATTCGATGTGGCTGTAAACGCCAATGAAACATGTGTCATTATTTAAGTAATGTATAGGACTGACTTATATGAACCCCTAAACAAGAAGTGAGAATAGAGATTACCTGTAACATGGGCGTCTTTGAGCCAACTTCCAGTGAAATTGGGGTTGAGTTTGAGTTTAGGTTGAGGGTTCGGTTAAGAATTAGGTTTGAGGCTAGATATAAGGTTAACAGTAACGCAAGCCAGGATCAAGTCCAGGATTAACGTAAGGGCTAGGACTAACTGCAGAGTTAAGGTTTAGGTAGGGGTGGGGTTCAAGCTAAGGACAAATGTTTGGTTTTATATTAGGGTTGGGACACGGGAATATTTTGCAATTTCTAAAATATTTTGCCTTTTTTGCCTTTGCAGGTTCACCTTTATTACTTGGGCGGGCGTTTTTATTCCCATGTACCGTTTTAGGTGCGACCAAATTTTCATTTAATTTTAAAACTTACTTAATGATAATTAAGTAAGTTTTAAAATTAAATTAAACTTTGGCCGCACCTTAAACGGGACGGGAATAGAAACGCCCGCCCAAGTAATAAAGGTGAACCTGCAAAGGCAAAAAAGGCAAAATATTTTAGAAATGGCTAAATATTCCCGTGTCCCAACCCTAATATAAAAACAAACCTTTGCCCTAAGCATCTCTAGATGCGGTGAATTTAGATTTCGTAATAGCATGAGATTATGTCCGGAATGCTCTCAATTATTTGCCAATAGAAGCGAAGAGACGAGTCCCAGGAAGCAGTCTTGAAGAAGGAGACCCGATCGCTAGGACAAGAGCTTTATGAGCCTGACGTTTCGGATTCCTGCCAAAACCCATCATTAGAGACAAAAGCAGATACGGTTGGTTCATGCTCAAGGGGCTGCAGTATTTATAAGACGCAGTCGCCCCGCTACCGCATGCCTATGAATATTCACGACTGTCCCCTTCATCAGGGATCGTTGCACTTGATGTGCTGACTGTCTGATGGCGGACATACGCGTCGTTGATTTCTGCAATTTCATCACGTTCGTTTTAATGTTGGTGTGATGATTGCTCGACCGTCTGATTCACCGACCCTGGCGTTGGGAAAAGTGTTCACCTGTGCGCTTCCCGCGTGACTAGGTACTCCTCCTAGGCGAAGTCTCAGCACTGAGAATAGAAGGGGACGGTTATCGCACTTGTTAATGGACTGGGGGCCAGTAACCCATGACTCAAGCAGTTCCCGGCTCACGCGGTTGTCACATCTTGCGAGAATTTCGACCTCGTCTAATTTGAATGTGTGGCCGGATCTTGTCGAATGAGCCGCAACTCAATTATTTGCTTATTGGAGGCGAGGATTTCATTATTAATCTGCAGTTATAATCGTGTTTGACAATGAGCAATTTAAGCTTTCTAGAGAATCTGTTTGTCTCACGTATTGCGCTTAAAAACTACCCTACTGAGCACCAAACCCCCCTTTAAGGCTTCATGCAAAATCCAGGCTTCCGGGTTTTAAGATGACCGCTAGTCAAGTGACAGCAAAGAACTTCCCATATAGCCGACAATGTCCATAAGCCCCACAGGAATGCTGTGAGTATGGAATTGTCGGTAAGATGTGATAACGTAGTCCCGACTGATGGACAAAATACTGTTGGGTTTGGGGTTGGGGGTTATAGTCAGGGGTTAGGGCAACTATTTCTCAACCACTCAAAGTATAACCGTATAATCCCAACAGCTTTTCATTTGTACACAACTGCTTGACCTCGTCGCCTGTGCGATCCCCCACTTCACCTGTAAAGACCCCTCTATTACATCCGGCCCTGTATTTCAGGTGGCTGGGATTTTTTTACTTCAGGTGGGGCCACATAACCATATCTGACCGAAGTCTCTTTACGTTCTTATGCGTGGTAAGCTGTAAGGCGCTGCAATCCTCAAGGTCAAGCTTCATCAGGCAAGACTACTGCGGGCTGCTTGCGATCTCACATGTCCTACTAGCGTGCGGAGTTCGAGAATTGTCTACAGGCGAGAGTCTGAGCAGGCAGACATGACCTCTTCACCAGAAGATGCTATTGGTTTCTCCCTCCTATGCGGCTTTTTTAGACATGCCAGGTCACATGTGTGGCATTGGGCAACGCACAGGGTGGAATTTGATTGGTTAAATGTCCATTTTAAGGCAAGGCAGTAGCTGGGAATATTATGAGTCGTTAACACTCCTCTGTTTCAAAATGCTCTCCTTCATTCCTGTCTTGCTGTTTAGTGTCGGAGCAAGTTTTGCCTGTCCTGGCAATTCTGGTAAAAAAAACTACTCGAGTTTGTCTATTCCATGCATTTTTCCGTTTCTAACGCAGACATCGAGTTTCACCTAGGCTTCCAACTGATGCTTCCCTCTGTTTATGTCAATTCAGGACCAAGCCAGTGTGCAAGAAGGGAGGGACTGGTGGAAATTGAAGTGGCCGCGAAGAATCTCGTGGATCCAATCTCAGAATTAAGGACTACCGAGCCGTACTCTGAGATCAGCATCACTGTTTTTGAAATGACGATTCAGAAAACGCAGACGAAGGCACAGTGCCGTTCCCACCAAGATGGAGGACTCTTCAAGGAAGTTGAGTGCACCATTCCGACAGAACGTGTTCGCATCTTCCTGGAGCAGTTGTGAGTTTATTATTGAGCAAAAACTTATTTTTGTATTTACGTGCTCTACTCTCTCAACCTTTCAACAGAACAGTACTCCAAAGCTATTTACCCCGAAATGTGCGTAATGTTGCACGAACTCCTTTGCATTTTAGGGAGGACAACATGGCTGTGGAGGCGGAGTGGTATCGGGCTAATGCAATTGAGATTCCCATTCCAGGCGCAGTACTTAATGTGACGTTGAATGGGACGTACGCCGACAATAGCGCCTCTTCTCTGAATGCCCTACGGCTTGCTAAACTCAGTATTCAAAACATAGCCTCCCACATTGAAGCAACGAGACGTCTTCTTCCCAGTCCCCGTGTAAACCCTTGGAAGACATGGGCCCTTGACAACACTGAGCGACTTCTCAGAGAGGCCTTCCTTAAGCACGGTACAGTGCAGTGCAATTAATAGCGGGACAAATCTTCGTCCTTGAAAGTTCAGGATTGGCTGCTTTCAGGACGCTGACTTTCACTCCAAACACCCTTTTTCTTTGGTATATTGCTACTCCAATTGACCATGACAGTACATGGTCAGGTCAGCACCTACCTTTTTATTTCACACAAACTTCGAATGAGTCATTATTTGAGGACGTCTGTGGGCCATTTTTCGTCATCTCCAGGATGCCAGGTTTTCGGCAGCCGCTCCCTCTGAAATGCCTGGTCTTGGGAATACACATTTTTGAATCGTCTTCAGCCTTCTTCCTAGCAGTTCTCGGGCGGCAAGGGGATTCGCATCATCAGACATCCATGTGGGTGTCGCGTGCCATGAGTAGGGCAGAAGTGTGTGGCCATGTTTGGCAGTCGGTTGTGTGTAATTTGGAGAGGCATCAGCGTGCCTTCGGCATCCATGACTGAAAGCCACTTCACTCTAGTACTGAAACAGTCCTGACGGGGAGAAATTAAGGACAAGGACATTCCAGCAGAACAGAACGAATGAGGGTTTCTTGAAAATGCTACAGGGAATGCTAGGAAGAGTTGGACAAATACCAACTAGAAGCACTTTTACGGATTTCTTGAGCAGGCTAACTTCAGCGACGGTTATATTTTCACGTTGTCCTATCTTAAACTCACTGTCCACGCTCAGGTTGCCACCTCGTAGTAAGTCAATGAAAAAATATTTCTTCTCCAACCGGCAGAGACTCCTTCGTCCCTTAGATAACGTGTTTGCTCTGAGGATTAAAACTACCTCCCAAGTTGGTCGTTGCAGACAGGGACATAGCAAATAAGCAATCGGGGTGGATGAGAGAGATTGGCCCACTCAAGTAGTCACTGCCTCCTCTGACTGATTAAATTGGCCCCAGTGACATAATTAATTTAACAAGTGTTTTGGCAAGTCTGAAAAATTTGAAATACTGCTCAATTTTGAAAAAGTCTGCAGCCTTACCGGGACTCGATCCCGTATGATTTGAGTACAGTCAACGTGGACAAGAGCCTCTACGGCTTACACGCTTGGGCTTAGTTACCCGCCCAACCTACCACAGGGTATGTAAAAAATCCTCTCCCACTCAGAAGTAATACAAAATTGCATTTGTTTACTCAGGTATTTTGTGGCATTGTGTTGCAGTCACCATATCGACGAGATGAATGTCAATCAAGTGATGCATTATTGCTCCACCGAAACATGTGGATTTACCTAGAACTGGACGTACCCAAAACCATCCCCGTTCGTCAGTACCTGAGAATTTCAACTCCGTTTTAATTGCGTTATCTACAGCAACGCTTATTTTGAAATTTTGTGTGTCCCCCAGCACAGTACACCCGGATTCTTTCCGAAGTATGGTTGATCCCGGATAAAAATATCTCAGTGGCGTATGTTACTGTCTCCTCTGAATGAGCGTAAGCATGTTAGGTTTATACAATGCCTATATACGGCCTCCTAAACAGGACGTGAGAATAGCAATCGCCTGTAACACGGGTGGCTTTGAGTCGACTTTCAGTGAAATTAGGGTAAAGCCTAAGGTTAGGGTGAGGTTTAAGTTAAGTATTGAATTTAAGGCCAGATTCAATTTTAACGGTAAGGTGAGTCAGGATCGAGTTTATGGCTAAGGTGGGGGCAAGTGTTAACTGCAGATTTAAGCTTTTTGGGGAAGACTTAGGCTCAAGAATAGGGCAACGGTTTTATTTTGGAATTTTTCTCCTCTCTGGAATTATGCGCAAGACATCTTTATTACTTAGGCGGGACGTTCCCGTTTTAGGGGGGCCGCATAAGTCAGTCCTACCCTTAATGACCTGACTTTTGTTCCCCAACGACGTCTAAAACTTAAAGTCCCATTAAATCTACATGTAGGATATGATTGCTAGAAATGTTTTATTCAAGATCAGTCTATCTTTTTGGATGGATTAGATTCTAACATTTGTGGACAGGCTACTTGTAAGAAAAAAGAAACTGCCTGGATTCTCAGTTAAAGTTCGACTCTCATTTGTTTGCCTCTTCATAGGTCAGAAATGGTCCCCCCGGTGGCACTGTCTCTGTCGATAAGCACTTCTCGATCGCTGGCCTGTTGAAATGTCTACATAGATGACCACAATTGAATAGTCATTTCCATTTTTAAACATATGAAACACTACTTGTCGTGTAGGTTAGCTTCTGTGCACACATTATTCAGAAATAGAACGAGCAAAGCATTTATAGTTTCAGAAAAAATATCAGTATATATATGGGCGCTCTGCCGTGCATTCATAATCGAAGAACGGAGTCTATAAGGGATCAAAAACAGTGGAAATGGCCTCAATATATAGAAAAAGGCATCTTCTTACGTTAACGGTCGAAACATATTAGTATTTCTCAGGAACGCGAAAGAAACGACCAAAAGTCTCAAATTTTTACTTGGCCTCACAATGCAAAAATGCAAAGTACACTGAGATCCGTCAACGGAGTGCAGTAATAAAGCACTTCTTACAGAGGTAACTTATTGAGGAAAGTTTGTTTTATTGATCAAAGGCATATTCGCTGCTGACTTTCGTTGTGGACAGCCGTTTTTTTTTCGAAAATGAAGTTCGATGTTTGAATGAGTCTTCAAATGTGACCCAAACGACCATCTTCGAGAAAATGAGTGCCCGAACGCACATTAATTTGGTAAATACCTTGAAGAATAATCTTATTTTAAAGTTCTCAACAGACAGGTAATTCAGAACCTGATTTTATGGAAGATCGGGTGAAAACACTGAAAATCATGAAGTATTCAGCAACATTCCGAGGCTGATCTGAAACTTAACGTAATCCAAAGCAAACAAAAAGCGTAAATTAATTTAACGGAAAAAACGTTCTCTCCATAAACAGAAAATGGTACGTTTAAAATCACGCCTGTCAGTTCTATTTAAATTTATTAGGCACCGACCGGCTTTATGGCATGTCATCTTATGAAAACTTTTGTTCCTACGAGGTCCCATGGGTGAAATCAAGCAAAATCCAGCTTCTATTGTTCAACCCCATCTCATTTGCTTTAAACAAATGAAAAAAACACTACTCACTGGAAAACAGTTTTGGAATCTACACTTAGAATGTTGGCAGTTAACAAACCGTCATATATGAAATCACACTATTTAGTTAACGATATTTAGGTGAAAACTTCCCTGAAACACTATTATTAGATGATATTTTATTTGTACTTTCATATGTACTACGTCTTTGGTATGAGAGTACATTCTATACATCGAAAAACGAATTTTACTCATTTTCAATCATTGCTGACGTTTTCGGGATATTGAGCTTTTCTGAAAAATTGGCATTTCTAAACAGTGCAACACTGCCTTTAATATTTCTTTTACGTTTTTAATTCTTTTAAGCTTGTACTTAATTAACATAGATGAGATGGAGCCGGCAAAGACAAGGGAGACCGGAATGGCTATTTCTGGCTTATAAGCCGTCATCAGCCAGTCATACCCAACCCCAAGTGTGGATCACTTGAGATTCGAACCCGGGATCTTTGGTCATGGAGTTTGACACGGGCCCGTTGTCCTGTCGGTTGTGATCGGGAATATCAATCATGGCAGTGGGCGCTCACCGATCAGGTTACGGAACATACTCATGAAATGGTGTCGGTTTGCGAGTGATTGGCAATCATTCGTAAATTTCGACATATTTCATGAGTTAGGTCACAAACTGTAAATTTGGAGCACAGTTCGAGATCAAGCATGCTGACCAGAGCAGGACTTTGATGTGTGCTGCACGCACCTGCCATTCAGCCCTCTTAACCTGCAAACAGGTCAGTTAAGTACAAGTAGACAGGAGTGTGGTCCGACTTTTTGTTTATGCGGTGGGTGGACCTCCTTCAAAGGGGCCAGTAGGTCAAATATATTCCGTAGCTTGAGCTCAAGACAGCGAAACCAAGTTTAGGCAACAGACAATAAGGTCGCACCTAATGGTCCGACCCGCGCAGCGATTACTGATGAAACTGGCTTCATATGATCCGTAAGGTTTTTAGAAGGCATCTGTTAATTAGGAGAACAGCGTTGAAGACCTAGCACTGTTAGTGATAGAGTCGAGGTAGACAGCAGTTTTGTTAACTCGACGGCCTGGAGAGTAGCATCGAAAAGGTGTGAATAAAAATCGCCGCTGTGCATGTCCAGTACTCGGTGTCTGGGCCTCTCTGACGACCGACGGATTTCCGACCTTGTCGTTCGCACTACCGTAGGCATATGCTCACTCTGGCATTACCGACAAAGACAAGGGAGACTGGAATGGCCATTTCTGGCTTATTATCCGTCGTCAGCTAGTCATAACCAACCCCGAAGTGTGGAACACCCGAGGCTCGAACTCGCGACCTGTTTGTTAGAAGTCCACGCCTCTAACCACTGAGCCACGGGCCCGTTGCCCTGTCGGTTTCCGATGGGGAATATACAATGGTAGGGGGCGCTCACCGATCGTTCTTACGGAACTCACTCGAGCCGTTGTGCCTTAAGGACTCTCTCTGGAGCCCAACCAGCAGCCGCACAGCGGCGCATGATATAGGCAGAATGGCATTACCGACAAAGACAAGGGATACTGGAATGGCAATTTCTGACTTATTAGCCATCGTCAGCCTGTCATACGCAACCCAGAAGTGTGTAACACCGGAGACTCGAACTCGCGACCTGTAAGTTAGAAGTCCACGCCTCTAACCTCGGGTGTTACACTCTTTGGGATTGGGTATGGCTGGCTGCCGACGGCCAATAAGCCAGAAATGCCCATTCCAGCCTCCCTTGTCTTTGTGAGTAATGCCGTTCTACCTATATCATGCGCCGCTGTGCGGTTGCTGGTTGGGCTCGAGAAAGAGCCCCGAAGGCACAACGGAACGAGGGAGTTCCGTAAGAACGATCGGTGAGCGCCCCCTACCATTATATGCTCACTCTCTCTGTCTTTGACGACATTGACGTTCGACAGGCTCAACAGGGCCGCGCGGGCCAAAACGCCGACTGAACAACAACACGCCAGGCAAAGGTTCCGTGAGTTAGTTTGTGGTTTCTAGAGCTGAGTGTGGCCGCCGCCTCAACCTTGCAGATGTTGTGTCGGTCAACCGTTGGGCCTCTGTTTGATGATTGGGGGCAGTATTTGCAATGTCCTAGCACCGCTACGAGTTGTGAAGTTTCTACAGGTGACCGTTAACCAAAATGCTGCTCGTCACGCGTGATTGCAGGTATATCAAGGATCCGTGGACGAAAGATATTTTTCGGTAACGGGGTGGCTGCTGGTGGAATGCCCTGTCTACGGATGTTGTACTCTCCTCCTGTGTGAATTCGTTTAAGTGTAGATTCGATTCGTGTCAAGTATTCCAGTTATCAGGCACACATTCAGTCACACAACCCGTTATATACTATTCACAACAAGTGAGCAACCGTTCATGTTTACCCTTCTTTGGACGAGGTGGCACCTGTCTGCCTTTCACATGCAATTATGTACAAAATCTCTTTTCCGACCTTTCACTTATCGGTGCATTTATCAGGTGATTTTTAACCAATAGGGAGTTCAAAGACGTCCACCTATATTTCCCTTAATTAAACTGAACTGATATATGCTTTGTGACCGTTTATTTGTTAAACGCCAACTGCAAGCTTATTTCACAGCTAGTTTTTAGTGGTCATTCGACCGTGAATCCACTGAATGACACGCAGCTAAGCCAGGGGGAAAACTCCCCATCATGATATTCTCGTCGTCACGGACGCGTACACTCTTAGTCGTCGGGTGGTGAAATTCTTAACTGGATAGATTGGTGAATTGAATTAACGGCCCTCATCATTTTAATCCTGTAACGTCTCAAATCGGGGTAGGACTTAGTTTCCTAGATTGCCAGGCGTGCGCATGGGCAAAGCTGTCGTAGTTGTCCTTCTGGGTCAAACGTGTCCTGCAGTCGAGCTGTAAAAATTGACCAGTCAGAAACGCCTCGCGTTTCTCCCCACGACTGCAATTAACTCGGAGTGTACGGGGTGACGTTGTAGTTTTATGGTAACTCCAGGTCCGTCGGTGTGTATGGATGAACGTTGCGCAGCCTTACTAGTATACCCTGCCGTACATACGCTGTCGACAGTTACCAAGCACGAGATGGCACAGGCGACTCCAACTGGGTCTGGTAGTGCAGGCACGATTACGGTGGCAAGAAGCACCTGTTTGGGCAGTACACTGACAGCCCCCATCGAATGCATCAATGGACCTTGGTGGCCACTTCTGCTTCGTTTCGTCCCCGCACCCCAGCCATGCTCACCCGGCGGCCAACCCCCGAAATCGATCTTGACCGGCGGACTAGACCAGGTGAGTGTCCGGTGTGTGTGTGTGTGAGGGGTGTGTAGGGGTGTCAGCGGTGGGTCCACGTGATGGTCGTAGTGGTCGCCCACCTGCTTGCAGGTGAGACTACACCTAGCGTCCATTTGCTGGCACCTAACTCTCACCTGTGGCTCCACGTAGCTGGGCTCTGCTCAGCGGCCACACCCCGGGCAACCGTCTCGACCAGCCGGCTAAACCAGGTGAGTGTATCCGTGCGTGCACCTGCACGCGCGGTACTGTGGTCTGCGCTGGCCGGATGGATCTTCGTGTCGACATCGTCGAGACGAGGCTCTGCCTGGACCATCGCAGGAGGCCACCAGGTAAGTTCCCCCTCAGGTAAGTGCATTTGCTCTGTTTCTTCCTTTTGTCTGTTGAAGTTGCGTGTCGTCTGCTGCTCTTGCTGCCTGCCCTCTGTATGCTAGTCTGTCTGCTAATAGCTAGATGTAACTCCCGATGCCTGCTGCGACTGTCTGTCTGTCAGTTTATGCCTCTCTCTGCTAATAGCTAGGTGTTACGGTGCTTAACACTTGAATGGTGCCCTCTCACTTCTGTCTCTGATTGATGACTGTGTCTGTTTGTCCACTCTAGCTAGCTGTAAGTCCCATAGCGTTAGGTAGTGTGTATGCTCTCTCCTACTTCACTCCATCACATCACCTCACCACCAAGGTCCCAGGCTAATTCGGGTCGTTCTCTCACTAACAAAAAGTCGTGGCCCATAGTGGAGTCCGGCAGCCGTCTGGGATAACCGGGCAGCCCTGTTCAGGGATGCGTTGCCTGCCCCCGCGAGGGGGAGGGGGCTAGAAAAGGTGCCCTAAAGATCGCTGGGAACCAAGCTGTCTGTAGGCTGGCCGTGGCCGCAGTCGAAACAGCCAAAACCGAAACAACAACAACAACAATCACTCTCTTCCTCTTCCAGCCTATTCTTCTTCTTCTCCTAATCCTACTTTTCGCCGCCGTAGTCGCCAGACTGGCAGGGTGAGCCCGCTCACTCTGGCAGCCTGGAATGTTCGTTCCCTTTTAGACAATCCGAGGAGCAACCGACCGGAACGGAGGACGGCGCTAGTGGCACGAGAACTGCCGCGCTACAAGGTGGACATCGCCGCACTCAGCGAGACCCGATTCTCTGAACAAGGCCAGCTGGAGGAGGTGGGTGCCCACTACACCTTCTTCTGGAGTGGTCGACCCAGGGCAGAGCGACGAGACGCGGGTGTCGCCTTCGCCATCCGGACCGACATCGTGGGACGACTGCCCTGCTTGCCGCAGGGAATCAACGACCGCCTGCCTCTCCGGCGAGGAGGCAAATTCGCCACCATCATCAGCGCCTACGCTCCGCCGATGACCAACCCCGACGCCGTCAGAGACAAATTCTACGAGGACCTGCACGCCCTCTTGGCGACTGTGTCGAAGGCGGACAAGTTGATTGTCCTTGGCGACTTCAACGCCCGCGTCGGCACAAACCACACTGCCTGGAGGGGAGTGCTGGGTCCTCACGGTCTCGCGGCTCCAACGACAACGGCCTGCTTCTCCTCCGCACCTGCGCAGAACACCGCCTCATCCTGACGAATACGTTCTTCTGTCTGCCGGAGCGAGAGAAGGCCACCTGGAGGCATCCTCGGTCGCGCCAGTGGCACCTGCTGGACTGTGTTCTCGTCCGGAGGCGAGATCAGCGGGACGTGCTGGTGACGAAGGCGATCGCGGGTGCTGACGGGTGGACCGACCATCGCCTCGTCATCTCGAAGATGCGTATTCGCCTACAGCCTCGCAGGAGACCACAAGGTAAGCGACCCCCAGGTAAGCTGAATGTTGCTTTGTTGTCTTTGCCCGCTCATCATCTTCATTTCAGCAATGAGCTAGCTCAACGGCTAGACAACCTCCCCATCGCCGATGCCGCCGCTGCCGAGAACGCCTCCGTGGAGAACCGCTGGTGTCAACTGCGAGACACGGTCCAGTCGACGGCGCTCGCCGTCCTCGGTCGCGCTCCCCGCCAACACCAGGACTGGTTCGACGACAACGACGCCGCCATCAGAAATCTGCTTGCTGAGAAGAACCGCCTACACAAAGCCTACGTAGATCACCCCACTGAGGACAGCAGAGCTGCCTTCTACCGCAGTCGCCGACAGCTTCAGCAACGACTGCGCGAGATGCAGGACGCCTGGACTGCTCGCAAAGCTGAGGAGATCCAAGGCTACGCGGACCGCAACGAATGGAAGAACTTCTTCTCCGCGATCAAAGCTGTCTACGGTTCGCCGACGAAGGGCACTGCTCCTCTCCTCAGCGCCGACGGTAGCACTCTCCTGACTGAGAAGACGCAAATCCTACAGCGATGGGCTGAGCATTTCCGAGGCGTTCTCAACCGCTCCTCCGCCATCTCCGACGCCGCCATCGAGCGTTTGCCGCAGGTGGAGATCAACGTGGACCTCGACCTCCCGCCATCTCTCCAGGAGACCATCAGGGCCGTGCAGCAACTCTCCAGCGGGAAAGCACCCGGATCGGACGCAATCCCTGCTGATGTCTACAAGCGCGGAGGTCCCCTACTGATGGATCACCTGACTACGCTCTTCCAGGAGATGTGGCGTCAAGGTGAAGTCCCGCAAGATTTCAAGGACGCAACTATCGTGTACCTTTACAAGCGAAAAGGGAATCGCCAAGTCTGCGACAACCACCGCGGCATCTCCCTACTGAACATCGCGGGGAAGCTCTTCGCTCGCATCCTGCTCAACCGCCTCAATAACCATCTGGAACAGGGTCTTCTGCCGGAAAGCCAATGCGGCTTCCGTCGTCATCGTGGGACCACGGATATGATCTTCGCCGCCCGCCAACTTCAGGAGAAGTGCCAGGAGATGCGGACCCACCTGTACTCTACCTTCGTGGACCTGACGAAAGTCTTCGACACGGTGAATTGTGAAGGACTGTGGAAGATCATGCAGAAATTCGGCTGTCCGGAGCGATTCACTCAGATGGTGCGTCAGCTGCACGACGGTATGATGGCGCGAGTCACGGACAACGGAGCTGTCTCAGAGGCATTCGCAGTGACCAACGGAGTGAAGCAGGGCTGTGTGCTGGCGCCTACCCTCTTCAGTCTTATGTTCTCTGCCATGCTGATGGACGCCTACCGCGACCAACGCCCTGGAATCCGCATCGTCTATAGAACGGACGGTCATCTCCTGAATCACCGACGCATGAACTTCCAATCGCGTGTATCCACAGCCACCGTGCACGAACTCCTCTTCGCCGACGAGTGCGCCCTGAACACCACCTCGGAAGAGGAGATGCAACGGAGCATGGACCTATTCTCCGCCGCCTGCGAGAACTTCGGTCTGATCATTAACACGCAGAAGACGGTGGTGATGCACCAACCTCCGCCCAACTCAGCCACAGCCCCAACGCGCCGCCGCAAATCAGCGTGAATGGGACTCAACTGCAAGTGGTGGAGAACTTACCGTATCTGTGCAGTACCCTCTCCCGCAACACCAAGATTGATGACGAAGTCGCCAACAGGATTTCGAAAGCCAGTCAAGCCTTTGGACACCTCCAAAACAGAGTTTGGAATCGCCACGGTCTCCAACTGAGCACAAAGCTGAAGATGTCCAAGGCCGTCATCCTGCCGACGTTACTGTAAGGAGCAGAGACATGGACGGTGTACACGAAGCAGGCACTTCGACTGAACCACTTCCACCTCAGCTGTCTCCGCCGCATCCTGAGGCTGAACTGGCAGGATCGAATCCCCGACACGGAAGTACTGGAACGAACGGGAACCCTCAGCATCTACGCCATACTGAGACAAATGCAACTGCGCTGGAGCGGCCACCTGGTGCGCATGGACGACGAGCGACAACCCAAACGACTCTTCTACGGAGACGTCGCGACGGGTTCTCGTCGTCAAGGAGGCCAAATTCGCCGTTACAAGGATACCCTGAAGTCCTCCCTGAAGCGCCTGCAAATCAACCCGACCAACTGGGAAGAGCTCGCACTCGATCGTCCGACATGGAGGAGAACAGTGAAGACGGGCGCTGCTATCTATGAAGCCAACCGAATCGCCACCGCCAAAGCGAAACGCGAAGCCCGCAAATCACAACTTCGCCCAGTCCGCAACGCCGCCGCACAACCTCTCCCTACGTGTCCTCGATGTCAACGGACATTCCGGGCACGAATCGGACTTGTTGGACATCTTCGGATAACTGCACCTCTCGAACTGCTCCAGCCATCGTCCCCCCGCCCGCCTCTTCCTCGTCCTCTCTTCCGCCAACTAACTCTGACACTCCTTCTGCACCACCACTTCCATCCTCCTCCTCCTCGTCGTCTACTGCCTCATCGACGACCGCTCAGGCGACTGTCGCGCAAGACATAACCGCCAACTAACTCTGACACTCCTTCTGCACCACCACTTCCATCCTCCTCCTCCTCGTCGTCTACTGCCTCATCGACGACCGCTCAGGCGACTGTCGCGCAAGACATAACCCTGACACAACACCAGGCATCATCCCTTCAGCATCCGGCTCCAGACGTGAGGACCAGGAATACACCTTCCCTCACTGCGATCGCACCTTCGCCTCACGCATCGGCCTGGTCGGTCACTTGCAAATCCATCGCACAGAGACCGGTGAACCAGTGCCTGGAGCACCAAACTACACCCACCGCACTCGCCTCCACTGCCCACACTGCCCTCGCGCCTTCACTCATCGCATGGGTCTATTCGGCCACATGCGCATCCATGAGAGCTGCACTGACCGCAGCCTTGACACACCCACAACGCCAGGCCCCACTCCCAGTTCATCACCTTGTGCACCCACCAACCTCTCCGCAAACGCCGTCGATGCCACCGACTTTTCCACCCTTCACTCCTCCCCTTCCTACTCCTCTTCATCCTTCACTGCCACAACGACGGCCGCCTCGGCGTCTGTCACCCACGACTTCACCACAGCCGCACCTGACACAACAACAGGCACGACCCCTGCAACCTCCATCATCAGACGTGAGGGCCAGGACTACATCTGCCCTCACTGCGATCGCACCTTCACTTCACGCATCGGCCTGGTCGGTCACTTGCGAATCCATCGCACAGAGACTAGCGAACCAGTGCCTGGAGCACCAACCTACACTCACCGCACTCGCCTCCACTGCCCACACTGCCCTCGCACCTTCACGCATCGCATGGGTCTATTCGGCCACATGCGCATCCACGAGAGCGGAATTGACCACAGTTCCGATACACCAACCACGCCCGTCATGCCCAGCACCACCCTCGCACTATCCGTCTGCACCACCACCAACGCCTCCTCTGTAGCTGACACTGACACCGCCGCCTTCACATGCCCACACTGTCCACGCACATTCACCTCTCGTATCGGCCTGGTCGGTCACTTGCGAATCCATCGCACAGAGACCGGAGAACCAGTGCCTGGAGCACCAACCTACACTCACCAAGCTCGACTCAACTGCCCACACTGTCCTCGCACTTCCAGGCATCGTATGGGCCTATTCGGTCACATGCGCATCCAGGACGACCTGCGGTAGACAACCGCCGGTTACACCACACATTCACACACTCCCTACACTCCTCCACCATCAACAACACACATCAACACTCACCCACCGCATGAACCACCTGCCACCTTCCACGTAAGTGGGAAGTGTGCTCTCGACTCGGTCCCCATGCGGCTTCGGCTGCACGGGTGACTTGAGTCCGCGACTATCTCGACACATCGAGCGTCGTGGATAGGAAGGTTGCTGTTCGACGCCCGCTCTCGGCTCACGCAGTTCGTCACGTTGTGTGTGTGGGTTGTGTGTGGAGTGGCGGACTGGTGGGCTGGGGACGGGCTGAAGCAGCACCTTCCACGGCCCTCTCACGCAAGTGAGAGTGACAGCTTTCAACCCCCGTTGTGTGAAATCCTGGTGTTTGTGTGTGTATGGGGGGCCAGGTCGTGCTGTGGCGCGCGCAGGCATAGTCAGTCGACCGTGTCAGCCACCGCGCCCATTCCCCACTCCAGTTTGCCGACCGGCTCGGACGGCGGCTGGGGTGTGGGAATGGGAAGGGAGAGTGAAGTCGACGACTCAGCGCACTTTCTCCTCACTAAATCAATCTGACGCGCTTGAAGCTATCACGGTGCGCTAAAAGCCGTGGCTTGGAAGGTTGCCAACTGACGGAGTACCTAAGACCTCCTCCTTCACTGGAGTCGGTCTGAGAGTCAGGCTGCAATGGCTCCTTTTTAATGTGGCCTTTATGGCATTCCCACCACAGTGTGGGATCCGAGCCAGGCGTTGGCGGCACGCCCAGGTGCGGCTTCGGCCGTGCCAGCCTCCAAATCTATGTTGTGTTGGTTGAAATCCTGGTTATTGTTGTGTGGACCAGGGGGTGTGGTGGAACGCCAAGGTGAGGATCCGTCCGAGCCATCCACCTGCGGCCTCCCTCGTCTCCGGTCTTCTTGACTTGGTCTTGACACCGGGCTCAGGCGGGGGAGGAGGAGAGAGTGTAGGTAGATGCAGCGCAAGTCTACCCGCACTAGAAACCCCTGTGCAAGTCACCGTTCCTGCTCCCACCGCTGCTGCAGCTGTGGGGCACACGGTGGACATCGTCGATATCGACGGTCGAACTGTCGTGTGTGTGTATGTGTGTGTGTGTGTGTGTGTGTGTGTGTATGTGTGCCCTCCAAACGGGCCACGTGTTAGATGCGTTGGACCAACACGGGGGGCACATCGGACTCTGGCAGGCGTTATCTGTGCGCAATGACAAATGCCAACATTTGCGGGGTGCGCTGGCGGGCTCTGTTGTCGGCATTCGTCGCACAACTGGACCATTGCCACCACCCCATTGTTTTGTGGTCAAAATCCTGGTCATTTGTGTGTCTACCAGGGGGTGCGGAGTGGAGCGCCAAGGCGAGGATCCGTCCGTGCCATCCACCTGCGGCCTTCCCTGTCTCCGGTCTTCCTGACTTGGTCTTGACACCGGGCTCAGGCGGGGGAGGAGGAGAGAGTGTAGGTAGATGCTACCCAAATCTACTGGCACTATAAACCCTTGCGTAAGTCACTGTCCCTGCTCCCACAATGCAGTCTGTGGGGCACACGGTGGACATCGTCGAAATCGACGGTCGAACTGTCCTGTGTGTTTGTGTTTGTGTGTGTGTGTCCTCGCCTGGTATTCGCCGAACTAACCTCCAAATTGGCCATCACTCACCTAAAACGGTCCCGTGGAAAGGACAAAGTGAGATTTCGTAGGCAGTAAAGGCGAACCCAGGTCGTCTTCCCACTTGACAAAAGTCGTGATTCATAGCTGAATTCGACAGCCGCCTTGAATGTCTAAGCAACATCGTAAAGGGGGTAGCAGTTTAGGTTTCCGGGGTTGAGCAGTGGTAGGGGCAACATTTACGGCATTGTAACACCTCTCTGACATGTGGCGCTTTCAGAAGTGACGATTTACCAGAATTGCGCTTTCCACGCCTGGCGACGTTGCTGCTGTGAGTGAGGAAGAGAAAGAAGAAGAGGAAGACTGTTCAAGCATCTGAATCATCCGTTTATTTTTCTGGGCTGCCGAATTTGTTCAGGAGTACATCGTCAGAGATGAAAACAGGGACAGAACATGTTACGGCATGAAGTTCATTTCCTCCATATATATCATCTGCTTGTTACAAATAAGGATTTCAAAGGTACTCACCTACTTTCTCTGAAATATACTGATACTGATACTAACACTACAGATGCTGATCCTGCCGGCTTCATCACGGCCCTAAAATTGATGTTTGTGAGAAGTAAAACTGATGACGAGGAGAAACACTCCGTCCGACAACATGTATCGTCCTTGCTGATGGCACACAGACTCAATGGATATGTTTCGCCGAATAAGTCAAAAGCTATGGAGGAACCAATGGGGACGAACAAAGTATCATTCTGCAGGAGCAACAGTTGTTATGGCTCGAGAGGAGTACAAGGAGGAAGTCAAGGCTTTGTATGATGACAGAGAATTTTACAGATCGGTTGAGAATCCATAAACCTAAGCAATGTCAGGTCGGTTGAGTAAATCACATAGCGAATTAAGGTGGGAAAATATTATCACGGAGAATTAATGTCGCCAAATGAAAGCAAGGAATGCGGCCCTGGCCAGACTCTCTGGTCTGACATAAACCCGCAGACCAACTGTTCCACTGAGGTTGACAGTTACACTAAAAGTCTGCCCCACCTACAACTTGACAAGATATATGTACTCAAAACTAAATTTTTTTTAAAACAATCCGGCTTAATCTGTCCGATCAGCCTCCTAATGGCTTTTAGACGTCCGAAATCGAGGGATTCAACTGAACGAACTCTGGATCTTAACCCCTGTCACCATACCAGGCGATATACTGACAATATACTCGATTTAACGTTCTCGCTTTTTTGCATCCAGGTATGCCTCCCTTGGAATGATCTTCCACCATAACTTACCTCCTCCTCTAGATCATCTATATTCAAAGCAGCATTACCCAGGCATCTTGCACCGGTAAGCATAGAGTCGCTATTGACCGTTTTATTCACGAACACTCCAATTCTGAACCTTTTAAAAGGGCACTCCTGGGATTAAGTTGTAGATAGCACATGCTTCACTTGTCCAGGTGGTAAGTCTCACTTCGATTTCTACAGCCTCTGTCTTTAGTTGGTTGCCAAATTCATTATTACTACTCCTCCCCTGCATAGGTGATTTTCTTGATTTTTTATGTCATCTCATTCCGACCCCATGAGATCAGTTGACGATCACGGCGGATTCCTCTCTTTTCGCAATCTGCTTGTAGTTTAGTCGGTCAGCAATAAAGTGCATGGTCGCATCTCCCCGCGATCTGATGATCCACGCAACCTTTAATGTCCCTTCCTCGACTGGACTCTATGCAGACTGCGACCGAGCGTGTTTGGGTTCCTCTCTTCTCGCCACCCTGACGGTTAGAATAGAATAGAATAGAATAGGTTTATTGTAGCGCCCCTTGGGCACTGTCAGTCCCCTTTGAACTCAGGAAAAAAACCTAAAACAAACTCGTCAATTTCGACTGCACTTTGACTTCATTTGCTTCGGGTGTCTGGTTAGCCAAAAGAGCGCGAATTGAGAGTTTGTTTTAAGTTAAAAAAACCTCGGTTCTAAGGGAAAATAATAACAAAATTTTCAAAAAATAACGATATGTACAATATAAAAATTGAAGTTTGCAGTTTGGTAGTTTTCGGGGGCATGAATAATATGTCCTTCATGGCAATTGAAGAACTTTGATATCGGCCTGACCTTGAAATTATTTTCCTGCTGGGTAAATTTCGGTTTGCTCTAGTTGCTGGTTGTCAGTCTATCTAGACAGCTGTAAGGGGGCGGTCGCACAGTTCCTACGTATTTTTCAGGAGGCTTACCATCGTTGTCTGGACTAAGAGCTGGAAAAGATGAATATATATCAGGAGTAAGAAGCATTCAATGGTAAGTCACAATCAAAACTGTCAAAATACTATTGAATCATGTATCATATTGTTCTTGTTAATGTGAAATTATAGGAGTAGTGGTCGACTGTTTACTATGACCTAATATAGTTCTATGTATGTTTAATATGGCTTTAATATAGACATACGCACGACTAATATGCAGGGTTTTATCGAAGGGTATATTTTTATTAGCTTTATAAGGGATATTTAGAGTCAGGTGACATAGCTGATGAAAACGAGAAAGGGAGGAAAATAGAAGAATATCATTATCTGTTCTATGTTTATCAATGATGCTATCTTTTATAAATTTGATTATTTTTAGTGCTATGTTCCGGTATTTTTCAATCGGCTGGCATTATCAGAGCCCTTTTGGACCAAATTCTATATGAAAGAATTGACTTGAAAAATGTCCTATCTTATTCAAAAATAAATGTGTATTGTTATTTGAAAGGAATTTCTTAGTTTTTATTTTAAATTCGATTAGGGTTCGACTTTTCCGGATATAACCTGGAAGAGAATTCCATATAGTCCCATATCTTATGGTGTAGAAATTTGATCGTTGGGACTTTGTGAATTTGGGAATCTTTATAATATCCTCGCTATTTCTGGTGTTTCTAGGGGCGTTTTGGTTGGTAAGTAAATTCATTTTGAGAATATCTTGATCGTGGGTGACCTTGAATAGGAAGTTTAGACCATTTTGAAGTCTTCTGATCCAGAGTGGTCGAAGACAGTATTTATGATATAGTTCTAAGTATGAACCCTGGATGCCATCACTTCTAGACAAAGATCTAGTAAACCGTCTCTGAATGCCTTCTAGTTTCTTTCTGCCGTCTGAGGGCATTATGCCGAAGAAAATTGAACAGTAATCTAGGAGAGGTAAAACATACATTTTGAACAGTTGTATTCTTAGTGCATTTAAGGTGAAATTTTTACATATGAATCCACACAGGCGAGTGGATTTCGGTGATATTTGTTGGACGTGGGGAGATAAATCAAGGGTATTTGTATAGCTGAGACCTAAATCTTTTACAGATTGGGTCTCTGTTATTTCATCATCCTCGAATATTATGGGGGGGAAGTTTTTGTGGGCCAAATATCAGGAGATGGCATTTTTCGGGTGAAAAGGGCATCTGCCACTGACTACTCCATTCGCTGAGTTTTCTGAGATCAGTTTCAATTGTTCTATGAATATTGGCTACTGTATTCCCGTTATATGCATATGCAATTTTAAGGTCGTCCGCATATAAAAACGTCTTAGCTGAGACAGATATGGACGATAAGTCGTGAATATATATAAGAAATAGAAGGGGGCCTAGGATAGTGCCTTGAAGTACTCCACTGGTAATAGGGATGGTTCTGAAACGACGTTTCGAATTTGCATCACCTGGTATCGGTTTTGAAGATAAAATTTAAGAAAATCAAGAAGGGGTGGCCTAATTCCATGACTTTTTAGCTTTATCAGTAGTCTTTTATGGGGGACTTTGTCAAAGGCCTTTCTTAGATCGAAGTATATTGAAGCTACTGTGTTTCCATCATCTCTATTGCTGGAAACGAATTCCAAAAAAGTAAGGTGGCAGGACTGACATGACTTTTTGGGCAAAAATGCATGTTGAGAGGAGGGAATGAGGTTGGTGTTCATGAGATGGTCTAGCAATTGGTTATATACTATTTTCTCGAGGATTTTAGCTATAGCTGGTGTTCGGTGAACACCACGATAGTTTTGGGTATGAGATCGGTTGCCGCTTTTAAATATGGGCGCAATGGTCGAGTATTTCCACATGTCCGGAAAAATTGCATTTGACTGGAGTAGGGTGAATAACTTAGATAGGAGTATTGGAGCATATGTCATATGCTTCAGAATACATGGTGGGATTTTGTCTGTCCCGTAGGATTTGGTGTTTGATAGTTGTTTGATGGCTACTTTAACAGTTTCTTCACTAAAATGGATCTCACTAAGGATGCGTTCAGTCATCTCGGTCGGTTGGGGGATGGTTCCCTCTTCGACTGTGTAGTTAGCTGAGAAGTATCTGTTGAATAAGTTTACTATTTGTTTATCATTGGTTATAACTTGCCCTAATTCATTAATAATAGTTCGTGGTCCTGACTGTCGATGATTACTCATTAGTTTCTGAAACATCTGAGCTGTTCGTTCGGGGGATTCTAGTGCCCGATGTTCTGCTGCTATGGTCTTTTGTGTTTCCATTTTCGTGACTAGGTCGTGAATTTCCCTAATTCGTCGAAGTGTGGAAAAATAACTCACAGAGGGGTCGCGTAGCTGTTTTTGTAGCATTTTTAGTTTAGTTGAAAGGAAGTTCGGGATTGGTGATTTCTTATACGGGAGTCTTTCGTCTATCAAGGTATCTCGAATTACAAATAGGACAGAGTACAATAGGTTAACTGCTTCCATAGGGGATGTTGTAAGAAGATATGGGCTCCAGTCCAATGATCTAATATATTTTTTCATGGAGTCCTCGTCAAGTTTTTTTGGGTTTAGGCGGGTGTTACCAAAATGGGGTGCTAGTTTTGCGTTTAAGGGGAGTGTTGATATTATTGCTTTGTGGTCACTTTCAAAGGTTGCGCAGTCGTAGTGCATATAGAGGGGCCAGATATCGTTGGTGAAAATAACGTCTAGTATATTGTTTCCTCGGGTGGGTTTGTCAACTATCTGAGTCCAGTTATTAAAGATAATTGAAGACGAGAATTCTTCGTGCCTGGTAGGTCCTGATAATTCGACCCAGTCTATTTCTGGGCGGTTTAGGTCGCCTGTAATTATCTTATATTCAGTTTTTATGTTAGCTATATTGCTTATTAAGAGGTTGAGGCTTGTGTCATCACTACTACATTCTGGAGGGGAGTAGAGGCATCCGACTAGTATGTTTTCCTGGGCATGAGATTTTATTGTGGCAAAACACGCTTCTCCAGAAAAGGTTTCGGTTGGGACATCAGTATCAGTATATTTCAGGGAAAGTAGGTGTGTACCTTTGAACTCCCTATTGGTTACATGCAGAGGATATATATGGAGGAAATGGAAAGGAAGTAACATGAAAGAAATGCGAGGGGAACAGCAAAAACTGTACAGATGAACACAGAATGTCATGCGTTAACAGAGTTTAGAGGCACATTAACTTGCTTTGTTGGTCAAAATACAGCGGACAGTTAAGGCACACTTAAGACACGGGAAAAGAAGTAAAATTGTTTAGTCTACAGGCATCGTGGTGAATGCGAACAGCGGTGTGCGACGTGGCCCAGGCTTAATAAATAACATAAACATATATTACTTAAATGTTGGTAGTAGCATCATTATAACACTTAATTGTCCACGTTGGCTGTCAAGGTGGCCGTAGTCCGGCGTTATTGTGGTGCGCGCTACAATGCTGATCTAGTCTCCATTTAAAAGTATCTACCGAGCCTGACATAACAACATCCTCAGGCAAGGCATTCCAAGCTGCAACCACTCTGTTGGAGAAGAAGAACTTTCGGGTGTCTAGCCGGACACCAGCCACACGCAGTTTGAGTGGATGGCCTCTCAGGGTAGTCGTAGTCGCCAACTCGAAGAAGTCTCCAAACGCGAGGCAGCAGCCCTGATTGTGCACGATGCGGAAAGCTTGTATCAGGTCCCCACGTAGCTGTCTGTAACTCAAAGAAAAGAGGTCAAGATTAGCTAATCGCGTTTCGTAGGGTAGTGACCACTGCCCAGATACAAGTTTCGTAGCTCGCCGTTGAGCTTTTTCGAGTATGCCCAAGTCTTTAGCGGTCCAGGGTCGCCATGCTTGGATAGCAAACTCCAGATGCGGTCGCACAAAAGTTTGAAAGACCTTGGCGAAGCAGTCTTCATCAAAGGAGGAGAACGCCCGTTTGACAAGGTATAGCATGGACATCGCCGACTTGGCCACTTTTGAGCATTGCAGCGAAGGCTTAAGCGAGGTTGTGATCCATACACCCAAGTCCTTCTGGGCGTCGACTTCTTGCAGTGGTTTGCCAGTCAGACGGTAGACCGTGTGGTTAAGAGAACTGGTTCTGCCGACGCGTAGGAAAGTACACTTGTTTACGTTGAACGGTAGAAGCCAGTCTTTCGACCATTGCTCGAGGTGGTCCAGACTTGTCTGCAGTCGCGCCTCGTCAACTTCGCTTCGTATGGTACTCCAGATCTTTATGTCATCGGCAAACATTGCGACATCGCAATTCAGTTCGTTTGCGCAGTCATTGACGTATACGAGGAACAGAGTAGGGCCAAGAACAGAGCCTTGGGGAACACCGCTCTTAACGGCAACCTCGGCAGATTGTTGGTCACCGACGAGGACGGCTTGAGAGCGGCCGATTAAAAAGCTCCGAATCCACATCAGAAGCTTACCCCGCACTCCTGCACGGCTAAGTTTGTATAGAAGGCGGTGGTGAGGCACACTATCGAAGGCCTTTTTAAAGTCGATATAGATGGCATGCAACATATCTCCTCTATCAACAGCCCTAGTCCAGTGTTCAATACCACTTTGCTCAATGGTAGTTTTGATGTAGATAAGACAACCTCCGCCTCGTTTATTAACACGGTCCTGTCGATAGAAATTATAATTTGGGACATATAGTGAAGCATTCGATATAAGCTCATTTGCCCATGTTTCTGTAATGCAAATTACATCGGGGTTATATATTTCAACAAAAGTTCTAAGTTGGGATATTTTGTTGACAATCGATCTGGAATTTATAAGAGCTATCTTTAGGATGTTGGATATGGAAGAGGTGGGCTCTGGTGAAAACAAGGATTTCTGGGGGTACTTTGAGTGAGTGATGGACTAAATGGAGGTAGGTGTGTGATTCTCGGAGGATATGGTGATGCGTATGGAGTAGTGTGAGTGCATGGGCTAGTGTGTATGGACTGAGGGTACATATGGGGAGGTGCGTTAACTAGGTGGTAATTGTACCTAAATGGAGTTTCAGTTGGGGAGGTGTAAAAGCCAAAGTAATTTGAAGGGTTGTAATTAGGTGGTAAGGAGTTTGGAATGCTAGAGTGATTTGGCTTATTCCTATGCCATGCAGGTGGATTTTGGGGAGTCGAGATGCGGTTATAGAAGCTTGTTTGTTTTTGGTTAGAGTTTGGTGGGCTTCTATTTGTTATGTCAACATACCTAGGGCGTTTTGGTTGTGTTGGTGTGCTTAGTAAGGCCTTTTGGTTTATGTGTCTTGTTTGGTAGTCGTTTTCTAGTACTGACTGATCGGTCTTGGGGGATGTAGTAAAACTTATACTGCTATCTAAGGGTGTCACATGACTCGGTCCGGAATCTGAATCATCGTTTTGTTCTGGTTGAACGTTGTTATTTTGTTGTGCCTTCCTCGTTTGTTTCTGACCAGCAGTTCTAACTGTTTTTGCAGTTGCGCGTTTTTTATCATGAGAACTAGAGTCAGACGTACTTGCTGGAGGTCCTTCTGCGGGGGCTGTGGTTTTATCCTTTGGTTTACGCTGGCCTGTGTAGTTCTTTTTATTAGTGCTAGAAGTAGAAGTAGTGGCTAAAGGTTCAGTTGAGGGACCGGAGTGCTGATTATTGTATTTGTAGCTGGTGTCTTTTTCCCGTAGTTTACGTCTTTGCATAGGTGTCAAATCTTGACCTATAAACGAGTTTAGGTTCCGCAGATTTCTGTTTACTTCGGGATTTTGTAGGACAATCTCAGCTTCCGCCTGTGAGTAGAATGTTACTAAGACGGGTTTGTTTTTGCTTCTGGAGTGAAGTCTTTTAGTGTTAGCTACTCTGATATTTAAGCCACACGAATGTATAAAATTTTGAATTGATGGCATCGGATTAACAGTGTGGGGTATATTACAGATAATGAAATTGAGCCTGCGTTTCGATCTATCCGCGACTTCTGACGAAACTAAGTGTATAATCGATTCAATTTGTGGTAGGCTCGTTAGGTTGTTCGTGAATCTATTTGAGTCTGTTAGTAAATCGAGAATCGTAAAAATATGTTCATGTTTCTCGATGAACTTCTGTAAACGGACGATGGCCGAAAGATCTACTTTGTCGACAGCAAACGTAACATCAGCATGGCTCAATGGGGAGAGTGTAATGGATTTATGTGTTATTTTCGACAGCTAATAAAAATCGACGCAAAATCGACGCAGAAATATGTCAAATATTTCAGTTATAAATGAATTTCAACTTATCTCGAGTCTAAGGATTTTGAACGGTTGCGCACAAACGGGCTTGCTTCCGTAGTCAATGCAAAATATCCTGATCGTATCGCTGTGAATAATAATCTTACAGGGTTTATGAATCCTACCTTGACAATGTTCGTTTTGGACCCCTATATACTACTACATGCAGGACAGTCCTGTTCGACTCGGAATTCTGCCCTTCCATTAGCGGCAGTTTTTTCCTTAAAAGCTAATTAAATCACATTCGTTTTTTTCCTTTTCAGAAAAATACAATTTTTCACTGTTTGCTGATTGTCTTTCATATCATAATGCCTGTTTTATAAGCACAAACTGAAAACTGCACAGCGTTTGTCTAATAGTTTTAAAATTCATTCGAAAATTTGTTTTTATTTCTATGCGTAGGTATTGGAAGGTAGGCATCCCAAGAAATATAAGTTGAAGTCAAAGACGTTCTGTGGGAAGAAGGAACTTTATTACAAAAATTATCGACGTCGGTCTCCTAGGTCGTCGTCAGACGCAGACTGAGAGTAAATGTGGCGACAACAGTTAACATCTGACAGTGCACTTGGAAAATCGATAGTCGTAGGCGTTTGCGCCCGTGAGCGCCGTTATCTGCATCATTCTGTCCCGATTGGCTCTCGTCTCTTCCATTTCTCCCTGAGACTTTTGCGAGACAATTGCGTTGTTTCGACTTAG
>CACRXP010000243.1:191147-210546 GCA_902702965.1 Spirometra erinaceieuropaei | reverse complement strand
CAAACTCTGTCATTTGTCCACTCTCCGTGCACTTCCTGTAACGAGGCATGGACAATGTCCTCCGCAACTGACAGTGAAAGTTCTCTTTATGGCTGCATTTGCCTTTGAAAAGATCAACGAGATAGCCGCCGTAGGGACGTGCGTTTACGTGAAACAAGTACTGATATTTTAGCCGTTTGGTCCCCATATCTTCCTCTACAACTGACTTGTCCTATGAGTTCGGGTCCTCTATATCACTCAAGGAATTGATCGATTTTGCATTCCCCCTTATTTTTAAAACCTTCTCCCAACGTTCAGGTAGTTTTTCAATCCCGCGTTTGGAGTATAGACCAATACCCACAGTCCTATAACACCGTTGGTGATTATCTAACCGGAGTTTGTATCGGGGGATTACTTGGCCTGGAATTGGATTATGACGGTCAGTTGGTATCAAGTGCGTTAGCAATGACCACTTGCAATTCTGCGCCTTAAATGTAATCCGCTTGTTTAAAATCAAAATTTGGAATAATTGCGCAAGTGCGTGAACTTATGGGGCAATCCAACTGAAGGTACCTGCTGGCTTTAAGCTGTGATAAAAACTGAATATTCCTCACTCGCCCCTTGCGCCTATCACCTCCTACCTTCGTCAATGCTCATAAGGATCTTGATTACGTTTATTATGAAAAGCATTGTCCCTTCTTTGATTTTTCAATCAGTCGGTTTACTAAACTTTAGGCCATAAATTTAGCCTCACGCCTGAACCGATTCCTTACTCAGCAGCAATGCAAGCTTTCGGATACGCTGAACCCATATGTTCCTGGCGAAGTTCTTCTTCGTTTAATTCAATTCAATTCAATTCAATTTAGCCCGTCATTGTAAACTACGTATACTTCCTCGTCGTTCCTATATCCTAGCGATATTTTTCCTCGACTCTCAGTCAGCAGTATGGTCGAGCAGGCCAGATGTCTGCCTGAAAAAGCGCCTTTCCTCCGAGAGGAAAGAAGCTGTTGCATAATATTAAGCCCTCATTTTTATAACATAGCAACGCCCAGTGCAATCCAATATTCCATCATTCAGGATACACTAGGGATCCTATTTCCAGTGCCAAGATAGCAGTTGATTATTTAACGGGTTTCCATCCAAAATATTTTTGAAAGCTCGACTGGCCATTCCCGAACACTCCGGTCCGGAACAATGCTGTTATTAAAATTGTGCATTCTGCCTGTTACATGTAACTGTAGCCATGCAGAGTGTTCAGCGGTCTCATAGCCCAGACCCGGATTGTGTCCTGGTTAGCAGTTGAAATACTCCCTAAAAGCTATACATTTTCCTCCCTTGTACCGAATGCATAATCTTGCCTTGAAAATGAGAATTTAAGGATCTAGACCGAAGTGCCTCGAATAATCTGGATTTAACAATTCATACAGATCTAAAATATCTGCCTAGATACTCACTCTGGTGTCAATTGCTGGTGGGTGAAGAAGCACATTGCCAAGATCAAGGCACACAGCTCAGTTTCAAAGATAACCGAAGCTTTCCTTTGCTTCGCTATTCTTAGAGGAGTAATGTGTACTTCGGTTGATCCAGTTCCTCAAAGATACCTTTCGCACACGATTTCTTTCGCCCAACTAGACTGCTTCATAAATTGACTGCACTTTGCGCTGCAATTGCAAAATGGATCCGCGCCAGACCATATCTTTCTATTTATTACAGTAAATTAACTGCAGTATTCGCTGTTATAAACACAATGTTGTAAATTATCGAAGTTTTTATCATTACGCAGTAAGGGAGAATGTCGTCCTGTTTCGTAATGACCGAAGGAGGCTTGTTAGGAGACCAAAGATCGCAGTCAGTTTATTTCAGTTTATTCAGTTTATTTGGTAAGGATAATAGGCAAAGCCTTTGAAAACCCTATTGATTACATGTCAGCTCTTTAGAAATAACTGTTCACGAACAAAAAATGTTCACTATTAAAACAGTACTTGGTTCATTTCAGTAGCATTGTCTCAGAGAAAATATTTGTCTGGACCAGGGGTATTAATTCAGATTCAGACTGTCGAGGGAAAACAGGGGACACAAATAATCATCCAAGCGTTTCTTGAAGAGTTGCAGAGACGTAGTCTTCACGACTGACTCCACCCTGCCATCTTTAGTACTAGAGTCATGGTCAGAGACCCAGCGTACGTCTGCACGCCCTCGCGGCCTTCTCGAGATATGGCTAACTCCGCAATGCCGTTGGTTAATATTTGATAGCTTGACCCTCTGGCCTCTCAGAAGTACGACTCTGATAACGGCAGAATAAGATTATTCGGGTAAATAGTAGATCAGTTAGTATAGGGACATGCAGACAACACGTCCGACAAAGTTATCAAGCAAGCGTTTTAAGTTATCGGGTAATAAGTTCCGAAGCTGAGGAGCGGATATAATGGAAGCACAACTTCATACTGCGAAATATTTTTAAACACGCTTTTGCTATTGGGAGTGGGTATTTTTTCTGCAAAGTTGTGACTTGGGATCCAGAGTCGCGCATGCTAAATGATTGCGTTCGCTCAGCCTTAATATCCCGATATTAATTACCCTCTTCTCATTAATCGAAGTCGATTTTATCTTGTTGAGGAAGGTGATAGCCAAAGAATTCTGTCTTGAAAGACATTGCTTAGCTTCCTCTGGCCAAACACTGGTGCAAAGGAGGTTGCCAAATTCGAAAATGTTTGCAGGCAAAACTGAAGGGACAACTCCTTTTGTCTTACTGAGCAGGTCGTTTTCAACCCAAACAGCGGCCTCACCATGTCTCAATATAGTTCACTCTGTAGGGAACGCGGCTACTATTGGTACTGGGGTCTTCCAGAACAACAGTACATCTCTTATACACACACCCTTACCTACTCCATTAGTAACCTCCTAGTCAACCAAAGCAAGCGTTTAGTTCAAAACAAGTCGAATGAAGTTTCAGTGTCTTGTTCCAGTGATCGTATCTTCGTCTTCTGAAGTTTCAGTCACTCTAACTTTTGAGAATTCCGGTTTTTTAAGAAACTTTCCTCCTCGTGATCACCTACCACTCCCCCGACCTCCACCGTCTCCAGACGCAATACATTTCCAATTACCCCCAGACCATGTATCGAAGCCGTTAAACCCAGTATGACAATATTCTCGCCTAGGAGTGACATTCCCTCTTCAAAAGAAGCAGTGCGCTCCCCATCCTTCATTACGTTCCCTCTTTAGTCGTATTCCCAGCGGAATCCTCATGCAAATGTGGGTATGGGGTTATTAACTTCATCCGGTTCTCAGTATAACCTTGGTGGGGAGATGTCGCTTTACCCTGCCTATAGAATTTCTGTGCAAACTCAACTAGCCAGCGATAGTGATAAGTTTTCTTGCCCGTCATCTCCTCTTTATCTTTATCGAGCACTTTTAATGCTGAAAAATTTTTGAAGAACCAAACAGGCGCATCCGACCACTATATTTCGTGAACAGTCAACCACTGGATGGTCCAGCTTCCTCCTCCCTCAGAAACTCAGTATATGTTACCTTAAGCTCTTTGCATTTAACTCCGGATTTTTGCTAAGTAAGATGCCCTTACGATATTGCCATAGTAAAAAAGACAGGGGCACCACCTCCCATTTCGAACTTTGAACTCTCTCAATTCTCTAGTCTATGTTTGCATTTGAAGTGATCGTCAGGAAAGCCGTGGTGGGGGGGGTGTCACAACCGTCTTGAGCAAGCACTTGCACTTCTGTCACTGGGTCTCCCTCATTCCCTTGCGGTAGAAAGCAGCTTTCAAAAGATCAACAGTCTTCACTCATCGGTTATACCTACCGCCCACCAAACGCCAGAGAGGATTTTGATTTTCGTCTCTCACAGCCACTTCATACCGCGGCCGAATTAGACTTTAAGCATCGTTTGCTTACGGGTGGTCCTTGCCTTCCTTAGGTCCGATGGTTTTCGCCTTCCTGGCCCAGAAAGTTCTCCGCCTTAATCGAGGCTGCGTATTCCGGCATGTAGAATCAGGTTGCCGATTTTCCCACTCGAGAACCAAGCATATTTAATCTAATTTTCCGCAAAATTGCCTGTCTTTTTCCCACTAGGGGGTGTAGACTGCCAAGTTAGTTGTGTTTAGTCATTAGCGTTAGCTAACGACTGACCAAAATTACTGACCCTAAATGTCCACCATAATTACCAACCCCAGCCATTAAACCCAACAATTAAACCTAACTGATGGCTATCACAACTAACTGCAGCTAATAGCCCTAATAAAAATTCTTAATGCTAACCCTACCTATCAACCCTTAATACTGACCGCAGCTGAAAGCCCTAACTGCTAACCGCAGCTACTAACTTCAGATTCAAACCCTAACAGTTAACCCTATCTACTAACCACAACTACTAATCACACCTAACCCTTACTGCCAACCTCAGCTGCTAACTCTAACAACTAACCATATGTACTGACCTCAGAAGCTAAACCCAAGTACTAATCCTAAAAATTAATCAAGTTGTCACACTACTAAACAAAGCTACTAGTCCTGAAAACTTGGCCTTATTACTAGTTGCATCAACAAAACCTAATAACTACCTCCAACGACTAGCCACGACTGCTAGCCCTAAGAACTAATCCCTGCTTCTAACCTTACCCACCATCACTAACTAGTAACCGCAGCTGATAACCGTATCTGCTAGCCCTAACAATTAACCCTGATTGCTATTCGGGATTATTAACCCTTTGGACTAACTCTTACTACTTACCTTAGAAATTAACCCTAACTACAAACCACAACTGATAACCCGGCCTACTTACTCTATCTGATAGCCGTATCCACGAGCCCTGATTGTTAATCCTAAGTAACCCTAGTTCATCAGCCGGCGACAAAAATTGGAACTGGTGGGAAAACCGCATTTTTCCCGTTTGCCGCCAAGTGAAAGTTTTCACAAACACTTGCACGTCTATTGAAAACGATTTCAGTATAAATGCCATAAACTAACGACCAACTGCAGCCGCGTTTTCGGTCGTTACCAAAGATTTTACTTCTATATATTTCTTAAACTAGAGTGATTCATTGCGTTAAAGGGCCTCTGTGTGCGGGTGAGGCCAGCCTCCAAAGAATCGTGTCATTGTGCCGAAATACCAATGGGAAAGATAGGCGTAATCAGGAGTTAATCCACTGGCCTAGAAAAGGGCTCTTTGGACGCGTGATTAGAGGATTTGTTCGACTGTGACTATTTGCTTGACCGCGTCAACCCAACATTACCTGGAGAAAATCTATGCTGACTGGCTTGCTCTTCCATCGTGGAACCCAATAAGGCTAATGGAATTCTCCGCATCCAAATGTCGCTACATGCGCTTTTGATCGGAAAGGCTATCCCAACCGTCTCTGCTCGCATTTCCTTCTTTTATGTAAAATATCGTTTCCGTGGACTCCTCAACAGAAATGTTAATTTTTGGATTTCTCAGTTCATGCATCGTACCCCTCACAGAATGCGCTCTGTCGACGCTCTTGACGGAGCCCTCTGTATTCGCCATATACTCATACTCTAAGGGCACCGCAAACGTTCGTGTTGAAAAAATTAATGCCGATTTACTACGCTTAAGCAGATGGGGTTCGACAAGGCAGGTGGAGTTTTCATTATCCAAGTGTAGTTTCATGTCTTTTGGTCCTGCCAACTTCCTAGTGCCATAATTTTTCAGAATAACCCCCTCTCAGAATGCCTCACCATAAAGGACCTAGGTCTAAGTTATACAATTAAGCTTGCTTTATCACCTCATGCAGATAGAATCTCTGCCAAAGCCGCGCAGATATGTGGATTCATATCGCATAATTTTTTCCTTCCGGAAATGAAGCTAAGACTTTATCAAATGTTTGTTCTTCCAGTCCTCGAATACTGCTGTCCTTTCTGCGGTTTAATTAACGCCTACGACCGCTATAAGATCGAAAATGTTCAGAGGGTTTTCTTCCGGAAACTGTTCTCTGAAGCTTCGTCCGGTATTTCTTATACTCAGAGATGTCAGCTGGCGAACATTAAGTTTTTGTGGGTTAGAAGACTCGAAGCTGGCCTTTGCTTCCTTTTTCACATCAACTCTAGCTCCAGTCTTCCGCACATTGACACTCTCACTCCGAGAGATCGGTCTTATGCCACGCGCAACTCCTGCATGGTGATTTCGCCGCCGCCTCTTTGCACTACATATAGGCGCTCCCTCTTCTTTGCTTCCAAATATGACTTCCTTTGGAATAATCTTCCGCCCGAAATTAGATTATCGCCTAAGCTACTGGTATTCAAGTCGTAATTACGCAAACGTCTTACACCGGAAAGCATAAAGGCACTGTTAACGGTCTCATTCGCGAACACTCAGATTCTTGACTTCGAGAAGAGTCCCCCTGGGATTTAGTGGTAGATCAAGTGGTAACTCTTAATTAAATCATTAGAAACCTCTGTTTTGAATTGGTTTCTAAATCCACTGCTATCACTCCTCCCCCATAGCGACAATTTTCGCGGTTTTTGATGTCATCTCCCGCATTCCGACCTCATGCGGTCTGTCGACGCTCAGGGCGGAACCCTCAGTATTCGCCGTCTACTAGTAGTTTGGTCGTGTCTCCCTTCCCCACCTCTTTGCTGAGCTCGAAGCGTGCTTCGGCCGATCGTATCTGGGTTCCTCTCGTCTGGCCTCCTTGACGCGAATAGTCTCATGCGGCGTATCAATCCGGCCCAGATGATGTCAGTTGTGAATGCCGTATACAATACCACATGCAGGCCATTCCTGTCTGACCCGCATACGTACCCCTCAAGGCTGAGATTGATTGCTACCCTGACGATGTCCGACTACAATCCGTTCTATACCGCCACCTACAGACCAGTCCTGCTCGCTTTTTTTCTGTCATCATTTTTATTGAGTTTCTTTCTGTAAAATTAATCCAACCATTTTTATCTTTTTATATGGAGGTTTTTTTCATCCCTCACTAATCATGTTTCTCAATGGACTAATAATTCAGAAATTATGAATAGCATTTTGTAAAGATTCTGCCTACCCCGTCTAGAACTCGCATGTAAATTTATTTATACTTGCTTTGATGTGACCCCGACGGGTCTTTTATAAAAAATTATCTATCTATCTACTAGTAGCCTGTTCGCATCTTCCTTGCCCCCTCCTCGTTTGGATTTGAAGCTGTCTGTGGCCGATCGCCTCTGGGTTCCTATCGCCTCGGGACTGGTTTTCTATTCGCACTTTAACGTGAATGGCCTCAACCGGCATATGAATTCTGCCTTGATGATGTCCGTTTCGAACCTTGTACTCAGTGCCGTATGCAGGCCGGTCCTGTCTGACCTGCATACTTACCCCTTGATGAAATCCGTTATACATTGTCACATGCCGCCCGGTCTGTGAGTGACACTTTTTCCCTCCGGTTAATCCAGTCAAATTCTTTTTTTATCTTTTCAGGAGTTTTTTCACTGCTCGCTGATTTTTCTTCGTAACATGCTACTTATTCAAAAAATATGACTCAACCCTGCCAGCACATGGCCCCTTCATAGGCGGGGCTGGAAGGGGCTGGGTGGGGCCAGAGCCCCCTCTGCATTGAAGCATTTTTAAGCGTATTTGCATCGAAAGATATGTTTCAAAAGCACCACTTATTGTACTTTCTTTGGAATTAAAAGGAGCTAATTTATCAAAATTGGCTTATGAATCATGGAGAAGGCATCCGTTTACGCCCACTGAATGTAGCTGCGGATGAGCACAATATATCGAGGTTTTGTTTAAGTCCCTCATTGCGTAAACTCTTATTTGTCCACCGGTTTACAATCTGTGTGTGTTATTAACTCGTATATTTGACAATCGGTTGCAGATAATATCGTGAGTCAACCAATGCTGCTTTCATGCTCTTGATATCTGTCTTAGTTAATTTATGTATATTATGCTAATTGTTTGGGTATCTACTCACCAGCCAGTTCAAGTAGTGGACTTGTATGTCTTTGTATGTTCTATTTAGCCTTGGTGTTCGTAGTCCACTTATACAAATTGTTTATCGTTTCTTACTGAATATCCAAAGCAATTATGAAGCGTAATCACTCTGGCTATCACCGAAGCACCATATACAGGCGCATTAAGCGCCAGATGAAGGCATATTATGAGGTCACTGAAGAGCCTGAGCCTGCGGTTCCATCAACGTCGACGGCAGTTGGCAATCAATCCCCCGAACGAGAAATGCCTATACTGAACTCTGAGGCTTCCGCTGGTAGGTATTATGAGCGTGTAAACGAATAATGGGTGTAGAGTCCGTGGAAGACATGGACGACACAAACGCAGTTGGAGGCAAGTCCTTTCTGGAGGCCTTGAAAGAATACGCCCTGGAAGTGCAAATGCCTTTGTCTAATACAAGGAAGTTATTTAATATGTTACGGCATTTCCATCCGGAAGTACCTAAGGACCCACGGACGCCATTGCAAACGCCTCGAGCGTGCAATAAGAAGCGTCTGAGTAACGGCACCTACGTTCACTTGGGTCTCACAGACGGTTTGCTTCATGAGCTTCGTCTTCGTTCGAGAACCAGTATTTCCGACATGCGCATTCAAGTGCATATCGACGGAATGAGAGTTTTTAAGGGGTCCAACCAGTGCCTATGGCCAAAACTAAGTCGTATTAGCCATCCGGTAGTTGGACAACCCTTTGTTGTCGGCGTTTTTTCCGGATCTAGTAAGCCAGAGCCCCTGGACGACTTCTTACATGACTGTATAATGGAACTGAAGGGATTACTTGCTACTGGCCTGTGCTTCCCGTCGACAGGAAAGGTTATAACGGTAGCCCTAGAGAATGTCATCTGTGATACGCCCGCCCGATCTTATATCAGGCAAGTGAAAGCGCATAATGGCTATTACGGATGCGACAGGTATGTTGTTTCGCACAAATAACGGCAGTCACGGTAGGTGCTGTCATGTTGGGCGCCCCGTTGCCAACCGCATGACATTCCCCACGTACACTGGCCGGTTGCGAGACGACAGGTCATTTCGATTGCGAACCCAGCCACTGCACCACAAGGGCAGGTCGCCTTTTGAGGATTTACCAATCGACATGGTAGCCTCATTTCCAATCGACTACATGCACCTAGTCTGTCTGGGTGTGATGCGGAAGTTGATTCACTTGTGGCGACTGGGGCCAAGGTTATCTGCCCGACTTAATGCCTCCATCGAGAGATGCAGTCGGTGTTTGCCGGCGGAGTTTTCTCGCATGTGCAGATCTCTTGACTCTCTCGAATATTGGAAGGCTGCCGAATACCGGCAATTCTTACTGTACATAGGCCCTACCGTTTTATCCCCCGTTCTTGATATCACCCGTTATAACCACTTTTTTTTATTGAGCGTTGCCATTTACATATTTGCCACCCAACTTTACATACATCCTGGATTGATTTTGCCCGTCTCATGTTAAACAATTTTGTTACTGATTTTCCCCAATTGTACAGTCCAGCAGTCATTGTATATAACGTACATTGCCTCCTTCACCTCCATGAAGACGTAAGTCGCTTTGGAGTGTTGGATAGGTTTTCTGCGTTCCCCTTCGAGTCCTTTTTGTAAACAGTTCGCAACACCATAAAAGGGCCGACAAACATAGCCGTCCAGGTGTACAGGCGGTTTATAGAAAGACGCTTTCCTGAGTTGCCAGCATCTTCAATGCTGCTGGACGACGATGGTGGAGTAGCCCGGCCTTTTCACTTGCCCCGCAGTTCCGGTGCCGTTTTACACAATGGATACGTCTTGTCGACTACAGCGTCGAATAACGTAGTACTGATTGGAAATAGGCCGTGTGTATTGACGTCTGCTTCGGCTGACAGAATTGAGTATCGCCCTTTTTTGGATTGCAGGGACTTATTTACCACATCTTTTCCGTCTTCCACGTTGTTCATGTTTAAAGCATCGGTTTTAGAAAACATTCCCTCAATGGCTACCCTTGCGGACATTGTCTGTAAATTTGTTGCCTTCCAAACTGACGACGATTTCTACCTAATCCCCCTTTTACACACATTTACGTCACAGTGATTTTTTTCATTTATCTTTTCCAAACCCTGACGCTAAATGACTGGTAAAATGCAAGTGTAAGATGTACTCCGTTGTTGAGTTCATCAATGACAAGTCGGTCGACGTCGTAGCCAAGGCGTGGTTCTATGATAAGAACTGCGTTATGTGGCTGAAAAATGACAGACGACGAAACATTCTTCTCGAAAGGAATGAGCCACCGCCGAGTGGGACGAAAGTATATCCTGTCAGGATTTTAAAAGACAACCTGACTCTGGATGCGGCCCGGCGGCTGGTACATAGGGCTGAGGACACATCGGACCTCTCCTTTTCGGAGCCCACGGAGTTGGGTTGAGGCTTAAGAAAGAAGTAGGTTTCACTTGGAATTGAAAATTTTTTGTAGATTTGTCCGCAGATTAACCTCTGATTCGGAGGATGATGAGGACGAGAACATAGCGGAACGACAGCCTGTAAGGCCGCTAGCTGGCTGGCCGTCGCCACCACCCATACTTCAGTAAATTGCAGTAAGTCTGATGGTTTGTAGGCCAAGACTTGAAGAAAACATACCTACTTCCTCGGCCGGATGGGGCAGGTTTTCACCTTCAGTAGTCCCCTCACTTCAGTAAGCAGGTTATATTTATTATCCATTTCAGACTGCAAACGGAAAAGGATGCTTCTGTGGTGCAGAGTGAAATATTAAAATCAGTTCAAAGGGAATTGAAATCTGTGCGGTAAGGACATGTTGTATACCGTTGGATTAGATTTGTTTAGTAAAAAATTAGACAAATTAGTCCATAATCAGACGGTCCATCATGAGGAATTTCGACAACATTGCGCCCTCATGGTTGAAAAACTTGGGCAAATACATGCCTCCACCGTCCTGTCGGTCAAAGGCCTACCGCACTGCCCTTACCACTATGCACGAAGGACGCCTACGAAGATTTCGAAGGGAAGCTAAACCGTGATGCCAATTTTCGGGAAGAAGTGGTATGTAAATATGCAGCTTTATTTACTCTCCATGAGTTATAGATGAAACAACTTGTTTTAGTTGGCGGGCGTAACAACAAAGAGTTTGTGAGGAATATCCTCAGTAAATTGCTAGGACCACCCCTTTGCCGTGACAACTGTTGGAGTGGTTCAGTGGGAAAACAATCCTTTGTCGGTAGTCCATTATATGCACTCCTATGTGGTAGGTTTTCCTCATTTGTAAACACTTCAGGTGCCATTCGCTTGAACCCTATCTTTGGTGATTGCGGCCAAGAAATGGTTCGCAAGACTGTCATTGATTGGTTTCATGGATCGAGGGACCGGTATGGCGGCCGGGCTAAACGTCGGGAGGCAATTGGAGGGACTAGCGATGATGCACGTTGCCCCACACTGCCTCCATTTGAAGAGACGGTAATTACCATTAAATGAAATTTACATATTTACGGTTAAATATTCATGCTGCTACAGTGAACTTAATTAGTGTGAAAATTGTCATTTAAATTTTAAAGTATTACTTCCCTTCCGTCGACCATGTGTCTTCCAAACAATAGTTTTTCTTCAATTATAGGAACCAGCCGTCGATGCGGGGACTTCTGGAACGCCAAACTGAATGGCATAACATATGTTGAAGTCCATGTATATACTGGCACTGACATTTATTATGATTGTACATATTTTCCAATTCCTTTTTCGTTTATACAATAAATAACTCACTCACATGAATTTGCGTCGCGTGTATTTGATATTGGCTGCTGATTTGTGGGTACATGTACGGCGGGGTCACTGTGAGTACTATGTAATACCGTAGTACTCTACGTACACAGGGTGGGTTTCGACGTGTAACATGTGGGAACAGTGAGGCACTGCGCCTCAGGGGACTCGCCATACGGGACGATATTTTAAAGTGGTGCCAAAAGTGGGCGGGGATGTGGCGTTCCCTGCGCATTTTTTTCGCTGGCGGAGCCAGGCGGGGCTATCGCGTTGCATGCCCCGCCACAGCCCCCTCCACAGCCCCGCCTAGCCACTTCATGGCCCCCTCTAGCCCCGCCATTATTGAGGGGGCCAGGCGGGGCTAGGCGGGGCTGGTGCTGGCAGGGAAGTATAGTATAAATTCTGTATACTTGTTCTAGAATTCATCAAAAAGTTATTCTTACTCACTATTAAAGAGCCCCCATGGGTCTTGAGTAAAAATTATTATTAATGAGCACCAGTGGTTTTTCAAGGCACAGGTATGGCTGAATGTACCTCCATCAAGAAATAGGTTTTAAGCTACACCAATGATCTAGATCTCTCGCAACAGGCCGACATAATTCAGTATATATGAGGGATAGAGGCAGAGCCTTGGAAAACCCTATTTACAGATAGACGTATAAAAAAAACATGCAGATATTTACATAGCAGTTATACCATTCACTGATAGCAGGTAAATGTTTGATCAAGCATAAGTTTATCTAGTCTTCTTTTGAAAGTCTCGATGTTTTCCGCTAAGACAACGGAGTTCGGCAATTTGTTCCATCCCTCAACCAGCCGGTGAGAGAAGAATATGGCCCGCAAATCGAGTCTGGCATGTTTCATCTTCAATTTGTATGCGTGCCATCGGAGATTTGTCGTCCGCGCCAGTTCGAAGAAGTCGTCAAACTGAAGAGCACAGTCTAGCCCTCGGACGATCCTGAAGGCCATGATCATGTCCCCTCTGTACTGTCTATAAGAGAGAGGAAATATTTTTAGCTTCTCCAGCCGTCTCTCATAAGGTAAGGTACTTAATCCGCCGACTAGCCTGGTCGCTCTACGTTGTACGTTCTCCAGTAGGGTGTAATCTTTTTTCGTCCAGGGACACCATGCCTGGACACAATATTCCAACATTGGTCGAACTTATGCGCCAAATACTCGGCCGAAAAGTTCTTCATCAAAATTGACGAAAGATCTTCTAATCGCGCCTAAAATACCCCTAGCTTTCTTTGATACCTTAGCGCAGTGAGACGATGGTTTGAGAGTTGACGTCATCCACACACCGAGGTCTCTTAACTCGTTGACTGATTCGAGTTGGTGACTTCCTATAAAGTACTGAGATTTAAATCTCAACGGCCTCCTGTTGCTCGAACGTAATCGGATAAGTTGGCTAAATCAGTCCAGCATTGTGGTTTTACTTCTTGCAATTTTTGCCTTTCTGGAATTGGGATTTATCGAATGTTTGCCCTTCTCATCATCGAATACTGCCGCCCGTTCTTTGGTTTGATGGAGAATACAAGTCGTCCTAAAATTAAAAATGTCCAAAGATATTTTACTGTAAGATTCTTGTGTACGAAACATCCTAGTACCTCCTACTCAAATGCATGCCGACCATCTAACTTGCAATTGCTATGAGTTCAGAGACCAGAATTTGTCTTCAAATCATCCTCAGATTTCAGCCTTTACCCCTGTTAGTCGTCTATGCGATCATCGTAGCTCCTCATTAATTGTACCCCCCTCAGCCTCCACTACCTTCAAACGCTCCCTCTCCCTTGTTTCAGGAGATGAAATTTTTCGGAATATCCTGCCAATCGTCACTGAATCGTCAAATAGTCTATCTGCCACAAGGAGAAAACTACGTCTCTATCTAGATGAAAACTTGATTAAACCTTTATTTTCCTCGTCCTTCTGTGTCAACTTTCCTCGTGAGTTTAAAAAACATAGAGAATTCGGAAGTTCGCTGCCAAATTACCGTATCAGCCAACATTTCTCTCTCTATCTGTGGATTCGCTTTCCACTATCTCTCGATGGAAATTTCGATTTTCTCACTTGTTTGGTCTTACACTGTGCATTTCACGAAACGCAATGTTCTCCTCTGCCAACCTCCCAGAAAAGTAGTTTGTGTTATGTTGGCGCGCACGCCCTGAGCTTCCTCTCTCTCGTTTACCATCGACCTTTATCAGAATTCCGTTCCGGCCTTGGCTTTGTCGAGATCTTACCCCCACCCAGTTTCAACCGACGAAATAATCTAAAACATCGACTTCACGGAAGAAGATGTGAGGAAGGAATTTCTAGCGCTTAAGGAAGGTAAGTCTCTGCGCCCAGACCAAATTCCGGCAAAACTTCTGAAGTAGTTGTCTTGCAAACTCGCCAGACCTCTTTTGCACATCTTCAGGTTGTCCTATGACCGAGGCATTCTCCCCTCTGATTCGAAAGTGATAAACATATACCCCATTCACAAGGGTGGATCTAGAACAAGTACAAACAATTATCGGCAGGTGAGCCTAACGTGCATTTTTTGTAAAGTCATGGAGAGAATAGTCAAAAAATCCATAATGAAGTTCCTCAAAGAAAATAATTTCATTGCTAGTTCCCAACATGGCTTTCGACGAAATCACTCATGCCTAACTAAGCTGCTCTATTCAACGGAACAGTAGTCTCGCTCGTTAGACGAAGGAACAAAGGTCGATAATGTTTACATCGATTTCAAGAAAGCCTTTGATAGTGTTCCACACCTACGGCTACTTTACATGGTTCTAGAGTCAGGAATAAGGGGAAACCTATTAAACTGGGTAAAGGTCTTTCTGACTGGTCGATCACAATCTGTGTGTATTGATAGTGCGAAGTCAACGCCAGTGCCAGTTGTGAGTGGAGTTCCCCAGGGCTCTGTACTCGGACCAGTACTATTTTTAATTTATGTTAACGACTGTATGAATGGACTGAACTGCAATGGAGTCATGTTTGCCGATGACATCAAGATCTGGCGAGCGATCAACGGGGAAAGTGATGAACGGGCCCTGCAAGAAGGACTGAACCGCCTATGCGAATGGTCTGATAGATGGCTGTTGAAGTTTAACCTTGAAAAGTGCGTCGCGCTGCAACTCAAAACAGCTGGAAGAGCCGACGGAGAGCATCATCAATACCTGCTTGGTGGAAGGTGCCTTTCAAATGTAACAGAACAAAAAGATCTCGGCATCAAAATTTTGTCGACCCTTAAGCCTCTCTCTCAGTGCGTTAGGACGGCCAAAAGGGCAACCAGTGTTCTCTTTGCCATTAAACGATCTTTCGTGGACATAGACAAAGAGTTATTTGGAAAAGTATACGGAGCGTTCATTCGTTCGCATCCGGAATATGGAATCCAAGGGCGGCACCCGTGGCTAAAAAAGACTATAAGTTGCTGGAAAGCGTTCAGAGGAGAGCGACAAAAATTGTGAAAGGCCTCAGGACTTTATCTTACAACTGGCAACTTAGTGAACTTAAACTATTTCCTCTTGAGTACAGGCAGATTCGAGGAGACCTCATACAGGCGTATCGGATATTGAGGGACCGAGACTGTGCCCTATACCTCGACGATTTTTTCACCCTGGCCACAACAACAAACCTGCGTGGGAACTCTCTAAAACTTAGAAGATCCCGATGCCGACTAGAGGCTCGCAGATACTGTTTTTCTCAGCGAGTCGTCGGTGCCTGGAACGTGCTTCCCGAGGACGCAAAAATGACGGATACCACGGAGACGTTCAAGCAAAGACTAGAAGCATATTTTCTTGGACAATATCGCTTGTCTGGACGGGACAGCTCTGTGGTGCCAAACCAGCGCCTTGCATACACCTACCGCTAATGAGGATGACTGTCATATCATTTTATCGATTTCATCTTCAAATGAATCTTCTTGAGTTTTGGTCTTGCATTTTCAATGAAAAATATTATGTTAAGTGTACATATTACCGACGATATTTTATTACCATGCCTATTTAAAGTTAGACATTGCATGTACCGTTTACATTAGGGTTTTCAAAGGCACTGCCTATTACCCTTAAAATATACTGAACTTTATACCGATCAGTCCCACCTTGGGTCTGTCACCACCTAAAATCCCCGGGCTTTCATCCTACCCTCCAGAAGAAACTCCCTGCTCCTCCTTATCCCTTGGCAAAGTAGTTTTTTCTCCAGATTACTTTTTGTAAAGGAATGTTCCATCAGGGACTTTTTCACCTCCTCGTTCGTAACTCATCATTATTTCCGAAAAACGTCCAATTTGGAGGCTTTGAATATTATTCTCAAAAGTGTCGTATTGGAGAGGTCAACATTATATAACACAATTTCCCGATTCTAGTATACATCTGACAGCTCACGCAGACCATTACTGTCTACTTTGTCTGTAATTTACCAATTGACTCAATGCCAATTTATCTTTTAGGGTGTCCTATTTGCACTTACAAATAAGGCTACTGTCATTATAAGTGTTATTTTTATGTCCCAGTATTCACAGTCCAGTATAATTCCGTACATACAAGAGAGGTGGGCAGAGTTTTTGAAACCACTATTTGCAGACATTTTCTGAAAAGGCATGCACATGTTTACATGTACATGTATACATTATGTAGTCTTTGTCAATTAAATAGATGGACATCGGGTGCTATCAAGTTTTCTTTTAAACGCCTGAAAGCTGTACGTCAGAACCACCGAACTAGGTAGTTGGCTCCATTCTTAATTCACCCCGTAAGAGAAGAATTCGGCCTGTACTTCACGTTTGACATAATTTATCTCCAAATTGTGTTTGTGGCCCACGTAATTTGTCGTTTGTGCCAGATCAAAAAAATCGGCCAATTGAACTGCACAGTCTACTCCTCTGAAGAGTTCGAAGACCGTACTTATAGACCTCCGTATTGTCTATAAGAGAAGAGAAAGTGCTAAGCCTTTCCAGTCGTATCTCATAAGGTAGGCGATTCAGCCAATCGACTAGTTTCGTCGACCTTTTCCAAACCTTCTCCCAAAGCGTTTAGTCTTGCTTCGTCCATGGGCGCTACGTCTCTGCGAAGTATTTTAATACCGACCAGACAAATGTTCCAAACGCTCGATCGAAAGCTCGCCGTCACAGTTAGGGAAGCATCTCTTAATAGCCTCTAGGACACCCATAGCCTTTTTCATTATTATGTTGCAGTGAGATAGCGGCTTGAGCGAGGGCGTCATCCACGCATCTAAGTCCCTTAACTCGTTTTCCGGCTCGCGTTAGTAACCTCCGATGAAATAGTAATACTCAAATCCCATCATTTTTCTGTAAATAAACTGAAATCGGATGACTTGGCATTTGTTGAAATTGAGATTAGAAAGCCGCTCATCACACCACTGTTACAAGCGATCTAAGTTATTTTGCAAGTTTAGCTCGTCTTCTGGCTTTTCTGTGGAATTTCATATCTCTAGATCTTCGGCGAACATTAATTTCTCTCAGGTCAGGCAACCATGGTAGCCGTTCATATATATCTGGACGTCTCTTTGAGGAACCCCACTGCAAATAATTTTCCACTTACATTTGGCGTCGCCAATACAGACACGCAGGCGTCTCGGATTCTCACTTGAATCCATCATCAGAGACAGTAGCAGAAAAGGCGTCTGCCTGTGAGAAATTCGACTAGCCGTCTGAGCATGTTGCCATTCACACTCATTCGACGCAGTTCAGATAGTAGCCATCTGTGTGGAATGCTGTTAAAGGCAGTCAATGTGGACTGCACCCACTGGCAAAGCCATTTTTAAAGATAACTTTTATCCTGACATGTGTGCGAGCAAATTGGTGAGACAGGACCAACCGCTTCTAAATCCCTGTTAATGCGCATTAAGCAAGTTGTTTTCCTCAATACGCCTTACCAGTCCCGTTTTTCCTTTTTGCTCCATTAGTTTTCAACATACGCTTGTGACACTCACTGGTCCGAAGCTACTTTATGGGACTCTAGATATGTGGCTTATTTTGGCTAGCTTCCGATTAGTAGGTAGTATGCCCCCTTCCAATGAACTTCGGAAGATCCCAGAAATCTGGAAGGCCCGTTGCCCCGCGAATTCATTCGAAAATCTTGCCGACATGCCATTCAGAACGACAGATTTATTAGACTGTAGCTGTTCCAGAGTTTTCTCTACCGCGTCTGTTGTGAACGTCAGTGTGCTAACTGTAACTCAAGATGTGGCAGTTTGCCGATGTACTTGCTCATATAGGCGGACTCCTCGGTGTACACGGGCGCTAGGAAACAGAACAAGAGATTCGTCTTATCTGAGTTGTCGTTTAATTCGTTTTTCAGAAAATCATTTGGACGAGGGATGGAGTCTCGACTGCGTTTTGTCTTATTCACGTATGCAAAGACCTTTTGGATTTCATGGTATTCCTTTGACTACCCCCAAATAATTTTCTGTCTTGCGTACCGTTCGCTTATAGAATGGATTATCGTCGGACATGGTCAGGAACGAAATAAATGTCAGCTGTGTATGGCATTGTACAACGGATTTCATGAAGGGGTAAGTAGGCAGGTCGGTCAGGACTGGTCTGTATGTGGCCTTGAATAAGGCAATTATGTGGAGAAATTGAAAACCAGTCTCGAGGCGAAATGGAACCCAGATGCGGTCGGTTACATTCATCCGAGTCCATCCGAAGATGGGGCAAGGGAGATACGACCAGACTACTAGTATATGGCGAATACAGAAGGTTTCGCCAAGAGCGTCGATGGAGCGCATTCTGCGAGAGCACGATGCATGAACTGAAAAATTGGAAAAATTAACATTTCTGGTAAGGGATCTTAGGAAGCGAGATTACTCACAAAGGAAGGAAATGTGAACAGATACGGAAATTTAATGGTGGCACACTAAATTCCCGGTGGCCCTTTCTCAGTATCATAGAAAAAGTTGTCTGGGAAGGATGAGGAAAATAAAAGTTTAATCGAGTCACTATTGAGATAAAGGCGCAGCCTTCTCTTAAATGTGTGTGGATTTTCTGAAGATCTTATATTTCTTGGAAGGTTATTCCAGAGGAAAGTATATCTGGAAGCTAAAAAGGGGAGCGCTTAGAGGTGGAGGACGCCGTAGGAGGTATAATCAAGCACGAGTTGCGAAGATTGTATGGGCGACTACAAGGGGTGAGTACTGAAATCCGAAGAAAATTTGAACGAGGATTAATGCGAAAGAGGAGACAGAAGCCCGTGTTGCGGCTGGCCATCATGACTGGCCCGGCGTCATTGTTCAAGACCTCGCTGTCGCAAGGTCATTCGCCCCTTGCAGCGAGCCGTCCCAGACGAGCTGACCTGAAGTCACACAACAAACAGCTCCGGCATAACTGCGTCCGCGCAGTCGCACCTTCCATTACGGCCACTTGAACGCGCCACCCCCAGCAACCAGCAAAACAAGCCACTGGGAAACCACCCATCGGCAAATGCAACACACGCTGACTAGACACCACTTGAGCTTGGCCCACGAGCCTACAAAAGCGGTTGCCACCGCTATCTCAGGGATTCTTAGGCCTGACTGGACGCAGTCAACACCAGCCCTGGCTTCGCCAGTGGCCACTGACGCCTGAGACGACAACACTGTGTTCTGTGTACAATAAACCCCACATTCAGGTTCCTTGCCTCTCCCCTTTCAACACTGGGATTCGACCAGGTGGTTGTAGCGCAAAGAGCACTTACTGTCACCGCCTGGTCACTACACCCGCTTCTAGTCTTCGAACCCATAA
>CACRXP010000243.1:165467-190947 GCA_902702965.1 Spirometra erinaceieuropaei | reverse complement strand
ATTCCCGTCCGTTCCAGCACATCAGTGTCGGGGATTCGATCCTGCCACTTCAGCCTCAGGATGCGACGAAGACAACTGAGGTGGAAGTGGTTCAGACGACGTGCCTGCTTTGCGTACACCGTCCAAGTCTCCGCTCCATACATTCAAATTAACATTCATTCAAATTAACAAACGCTCTTCGTATCGAGGTCGTTATTGACACTGCCTGCGCCGCGATCTTAGCACAATGCGTGTGGGGGCACCTAAGTCGTCCTTTATGAAAGTGTCTGATTTTCCAAAAGATACTGTCGTGCGGGGCGCATTCATTCTTCGTCGTGCTGATACAAAGTGTATTACCACACGCTTTTGATGTTGAATTCCACGCACCAGTTCTCTCTCCATGAGGTTAGATTCACAACGTCCTCACTACTTGGCATAAGGTTGACCGCTGTAGTCAGGAGAATACAGACCTTAGAACGTTTTTGTTGGCGAACATAGAAAATGTAGTGAAGGGTAAATGTGGGGTCCCTGATGGCACCACATTCCCCAGAGATAACCCTGGGACGAGTATCCCAGATCTGTCGGCTTGTGAAGGGCTAGTGTTCAGCTTGGTTAACGATGCACAGCCTGCATGTGTAAATCAATCTGTCTGATACACCCATTGTCTATGCTTACCCTTGTGTATTTTTCGACGCTAGAGGCGAGGACGGGAGCGCCTGTTCAGGGGCTGTCCACCTGAGTCTACTCCAGGTGACAAGTGTGGACTATGGCTACGTGCATGCGTATGTGGGGCCGTCCTCGTGTGTCAACGCTTCATACTCTCTGCAAGGCGTGAAAAATTAATGAAGGCCTGCGTGCGTGTGTGGACTTATGTTAAGATGGCCCACAAGAACCACTAAAAAGAGGCGGTTAATCGGAACAATGGCCTCAGACTTACTCTTCAAGCTAGCCCTGGGTGACTGTGATGCTATCGGCAGGGGAAGTAAAGCATTTGATTTCGAAATTAAGGGCTGGCAGTGAGGATCGCTTTTAACATATGGAATAAAACACGGCCGAAGTGAGCACGGAATTTTGTGTGGAAAGTGCCTTATGGAAGGATAATATGTAGGCTGATCTGCATGCCATTTTGCAAAATCCTGAATTTTCTAAATCTGTAACTCTCCATAGCATAAATAAAGGCTTGGCTTCCGAAGTGCAATTGTCAGTCGTCACAGATGAAATCGTCCAATTAACCATCAGAGCGTTGGAACCCACAAAATAATTATTCCTGGCCTACGTAACAACAAGTCATTCAAGTGTTGTACGTCTTAGACAACTCTTTAGCGTGTGCTAGAACAAACGAATATAAACAGTGTCGAATTGCTGACTGGCGAAAATATAAAGCCATTTAGCTCTAGACGGCCGTTGGTTTCCAAAGAACCGACCTTAGTGGAATTTGTAGATAAGAATACGTCGAAGATAAGGTCGCTTCACAACGGTTACCTAAGGCCTATCCTGAAAGAGAAATAAACGTCAGTAGCTGATTAATAATTTAAGAAATGTGAGCTTTCAAAAACTGAGGACTTCTGGGTTTTCGAGAAGCTGCTTCTGTGACTAAATACAGTCCCGAGATAAAAACAACATTGTCTAATTAAAGAGGTTCCTTTTATCAGCCGTGGCTTCGGGGAAAGGGAAAAAGTTCTTCCGGTAGGAAGCGTGAAGTTGATCATTGCATTAAAGAAAACGTGGCATTTAGACTCAGTAGACTACCCGGCTTGCTCAGGATTCGATTTGTCTCATAATTCTGAAGTCTGGATTTCAGAACCGCTCTCATGTACTTGGGATATTCGACCTCAGATGGACGTGGATCGCGAATGCTTGTTTTACTGCATCCTCAAGTCGCGGGTTTTATGTAGCGAATTAAGTGTTATTTAGGATGCCGGTCAAAGGCGTCTCAAACCAAGGTGACTTACCGCGACCAGTGATGTCCATGTGACACTTTTGTTTTATATTCCTATTTTACCTTGTGAAATTCACCACTGTTCTCTTAAATCCTGTCAGCATGCGCGCGTCTTGATGAGTTTTGCAACAGCAAAAATAATTGTCATAATCTGTTTTCCATCGATGTTCCTTTGTTGCGTGTCGTTATCGCCCCATGGCGACTTTCGTTTACAAATCCCTAAATAATGTCGTTGGAACTAGTTTAGTAGTGCCTTTGTCCTCTTTCCCACGATCGAGGGCTCTCTGCACCCCCGAGAAGGTCCGGCGTTTCCCGCAGCTTAGCAGCTCCTCCCACTCATGTTTTTTTTTCATTGAAAACTGCCTTGGGTTTTTTTGTTGTACGCAATAGTTGTCTAAATCCTTATCAGTAGTTGTCTGTCGCTATTTGTCTCGTGCGCCTGATACTGTTCATTTAACTCCGCTATGACTGAAACTTAAAAGAACCAGCGCTTCAACCATACGTCACCATAGTGGTTAACGAGGGGAGGGCTGTGCAGGCAGTTTTATTACCTGCACCCGTTTGCATCAGTAGTAAACCAATCTAAAAAAACAAAACCGGGAGATTATGGCCTATATCTTACAACATTATCGCAACCTTGAGCCTTGTAGTAAATGTTAAGATTAAGCCGTCTCTTTTTGCTGACCAATTTTTCAAGAGTATTTTAAATGCCAATTTTATTGAGCGCATGAAGACTGAGGGGTTTGGTTTCGGTGTGACTGGAATATCCATTCCCTGAGTTTGGCTCTTTTTCCGACTTCACACGACAGACTTTTGTTCTTTCATCTAGAACAACTCTCGAGCGTTTTGAATGCAATTACAGCTATCTCCAATAATGGTCAGAAGGCCACCGCCGAAGCCATAGCAACTCGTCTCTCATCGTTTCCTGAAACTTATCGTTCGTCTGAGGTAGATACAATCAACAAACTCATAAACGAGGCCATATCTGTGGGCTCAGTTGTCAAGCACACAGATAAGGACGTTACCTCATACGCCCCGTCTCATTGCCTGCGACCTCAGAGGCGACCCAGCTCAGCGTATCAGGAAAACAAAGTTAACTCGGAGGATACTGTGAACGACAATGATTTCGATGCCCTGCCAACGAAACTGGGTACGCGGCGGTCTGGCCTTTCATCCACGAAATCATTGAAACACATGTCTCAAAGCCCAGCTGCCCCTACTGTAGGCCGCAAAGTTTCAGGGACGACCTGTCCACCTAAATCGTCCCCCACTGCGACTACTTCAAATCCCGTTTCCCGCCGACCGGCCCCTGTAAGTGTCATTCTGCGTTATTTGTGTTAATTCTTAGAGGAGACTTAGACGTTTGTATAAGTGAACTACCGCAAAACGACCCCTCAGTTTGCGCATAGCTTAAGTCTAAAGAAGTTGACTTCGATCGCAGATAAACCCATTACTTGGCGCCAAAAGTCGAGGTTTGAAATTGATATATAAGCCAAGATGATCGTACTGAGTGCGACTGAGATCATGTCCAAGGCAAACAACCCAAGTAATCCCCTACGCAGTTCATCCACGCACGACGATATGCTGGGACGGATCTAGTGGGTTTGATCCGCCCTCCTCTGCAATAATTGAGATCCAGTACCGGAGGTCGAAGATGCTTGAAGCAAAATTCTGCAGTGCTACCAATGCAAACGCCGAATAATTCAGAATCAGTAGACGCACGGTTTGGTTATTGGTTTATATTATTGTGCAGATTTTTTGAACAATCGGACACGTTCATTTGTTGATTTGACCTCGACATTTTGAAGCATTTTATTCAGTCCTACAACCGGTACTCGCAGAGGTTGTCTTCCCCTGGTCAGGGATGCCGTTCGATTTTACTTCGATCATTGCAGTTTTCATAGATAACCCAACTGGTTTAATGACCTTCCTTATCGTTGAGATTACGTTCTGTCGGTTATTGCTGTTAGATGCTTGCTGCCTGGCATCGTCAGTCTAATCGACGTCGATTGGCCGGCGCTCTTGCAAACTTCACTTTTCAAGGATGCATTGTGGGATTTCAGGCGCATGCCGGTGAAGACACAGCCGAGCTCATTTTCGATACTGTACACCAGTATGCTTTTAGATATTTAGTCATGACGTCTTGAACTGATTAGAAGGTAGTCTGTTTGCTTCGCCGAACGGCCCCCGTTAGAATATCAAGGCAAAAATGTTTGGGAGTATTCTGGAATCACACGTTAATGAAGTGTTCTGTTCTACTCAGTGGAGATCAGCATGCTTTTATCTGCGTCACATAGAGAACAACACCTAAGTCTGACCGTAAGGTGATCGTTTGAACATTTGCGTCAGTCATTTCGGCCAACTGGCTCACAAGCAACGATTGTCGGAAGTGACGAGTGAGTCAATTACTCAGTCCATGTAGTTTCATACACCATGCAGCCCTTTTCCCTCAGTAGTCAACAGCCGACGTTTAACTGTACTTGGAGATGACTAATGTGTTAGTAAGTAGTCAGCCACTGGCTCTTACGTGAACACGACGTTCGATCGCTCGGCGGGGTGCCTGTCACGCTGTGTCCGCCGAAGTCGTAGGAGTCAGGCATCCTGGTTTTCGAATTTTGACTTTCCCTATCACTATCAAGGAGTGTTCATCCAATCCAAACCGAGTGTTCCTGCTCGCTTACTAGTCGTCTGCATCACTGGACCACGAATGCCAGACGTGTCGGTTTTTGAGACCGCTGCAATGGTTATTCTACATCACCGCCTTGAGACGCTATCCGATGGCGTTTATAAGTCATCCCTCAGGTATTTTTTTTCTATTAACGAATTTGATCTCACAGTTCTCCCATTTATGGGTTATGCTTTATGGACCCACCTCGTCTCTAATTTTTTTGCAATTCGGCACTTACTGTAACAGCGTCCACTCGTTCTCTGGTTTTCTGTAAACTACCTGCCTTTTCCACTTCGAATTTCCTCAACCCTGATGAACTTTGCATTAGAGCCCTTTAGAATAGGTATGAGTAATGCCGTTGATGGTACGCGCCGGAATTGTAAGATCTTGTCTTGCAAACCTGCCTTTGATATCTTTCTTTTTTTGCATTCCCATGAATCGTTCTCAAGATGATGGCGCAAATCATTCCAATATGCAGCTTCTGCCTCGGCGATGAGACGACTAACGCCGCAGGTCAGGCCGAAGATATGATTGCCTGTTGGAGCTGCGGTCGCTGCGGCCATCCCTCCTGCCTACACATGCCTGCCGAGATGTTGGAACGGGTAAAGAAGCTGCGTTGGAACTGCATCGAGTGCAAACGTTGCACCCTTTGCCATTACGCCCTCGACAAACCCACCAAGAACAATCATCAGTCGGCTTCCGCCCAGTCTGCTGCCAGCGACAATGACCTCCTCCTATGCGACTCCTGCGACCGTGGCTACCATCTCACATGCGTGGAGCCGGGCCTAAGCGAGCCTCCGGCGGGTATGCAGTCCCCTTACTGTCTGCCCTCCTCCCTGGCGTCCTGTACCAACCTAATGAGCTACTGTCCTCCTCTGTTTCAGGCACATGGGTTTGTCCCATCTGCGCTCCGCGGTCGTCCAAGACAGGTCTGCCCCTCGGCTCGGCTCCCCATGCTTCGGATCCGCGACTGCGCGCGGCTGCTGTCTGTGATCGTCTTACTGACTACGAGATCAAGCTAATTCGTGACGCACTCGCCGGTACCGCAACCCCCAAAAAATCTGAGAAGTCGCTTTCACGACCAACAACACCGGCGCCTCGGGGACGACCGAGCCACAAGAAATTCCTCCAGCGCAGCATTGAAGACTGGGCAGTGAATACTGCGGCAAAAACGACACCGCCCGCTGCTGCATCGAAGACCCCTGGTAGTCGACGCCTACAGGGTGAGAGATTTGCCTGTATACTCATTCTGATTTTGCTAACTTTTTAGCATATTTGGTTCCCTCATTGAATGCTACAGTGTTTTTCTGCACAGACAAGATTTCTGAATAATACTGGCCCATTTTCGGTATCGGCACGTCTGTCGCACGTTTTGAATGTATTTCAAACCTTAAAACCTCAGGGTGGTTCTGCCTGCCTTAAGTGGACAATGTCATCTCCACGTGGAAGCGGACATTAGTATCAACGTCACTCATTACGATGAAGTGAATGCTAGCGACGTTTATTTCTACCTCTGCCACATATCGGCTGCGGAAGACAGAGCAAAACCCGGGGATTCCGCCCAGCAGTCAGGTGAAATCGACTAATGTCATTGGGGCATGACTTTGAAATCATGCGCGCCTCATCATAACATGACGAAAGCAACGCATGTACGCAACCTGCCAACCAGCAACATCGCTTTTTGGAGAACCGTTAGGCGAGAGATGAAAGGCGTCTTCATAACTTGCGTTATTTCCTCGTTTTGTGTTCTTAATTCTACACGCACACACACCTTTGAACCAATTCTTACGATTGTCCTTCAAGCTGGCGAGACACCGGCAGGTAAGTCACCGTTAACGACGACTACGCGTAAACTCTCACGGGCGTCCGTTTCTCCCGACGCTGTTGGTGTGGACAGCACAGACTCCCGCGTCACGCGCTCAGGTCGCCACCCACGATCCCCCACCGCTTCTGTAGCCGAAGCTGCCGTCTCTCCGTCGCCGCCACCGCCCTCCAAACGCTCCCGAACCTCACCAGATCCCCTTGGTGCTCGGGCGGCTCTCACTGTAGACATACCGACCGTCTCTTCTCCTTCGACGTTGGTGGCTCATTTTTCTCCCGCAAGTACGTTTCCTTCATGCCGCCGTGTATATATCCTCATAGTAAGGCCGCGCTCAGTGGTTAAGTTGCAAGACATGCTGTTGTTGCTAGGACCGTAAGCACACGAAATGGAGTTACTGTACAATGCATGTTGGTCCCGTTTCACTCTAAAGTTCCAGTCTAGGGCTCTGCGAGCAGTCGGATAGCGACGATCAATGATCCAGGAAGAATGCCAAGACAGGGGGCTGAGATAGCCATTTCCGAGTTACTAGCCGTCGTCAGCCATCAGTACCCCAACCCCAGGTTTTCATAACCCGGGACTAGACGTATGTATGTGTCCAGAATAAGATTCTAAAGTGGACGGGTGCAGTAACACACGCATACTTCATGTCCTAATTAGATCGATGAGTAGCCCTCATGTACGATTTAGTGAAACCTTTGTCATATATATATATATATACTATCAGCAATATATATATATATATATATATATATATATATATGTGATGGTAGAGGGGCGCCCACCGATCGTTTTTACAGTACCTACTCGTCCCGTTGTGCTCTACGGGCTCTCTCGAGCCCAAACAGCAGCTGCACAAAGCCGCATGCTATAGGAAAAATGTTACTATGTGTATTACATATATATGTATATAGGTAGAAGGGCATTACAGACAAATACATGGGAGACTGGAATGGCCATTTCTGGCCTATTAGCCTTCGTCAGCCAGTCATACCCAACCCCGAAGTGTGGAACACCGGAGGTCCGAACTGGCGACCTGTTAGTTAGAAGTACACGCCTCTAACTACTGGGCCACGAGCCCGATCGAAACCGACAGTGCCATTTTGACTTATTTGCCGTCGTAAGATAGCCATAGCCAACTCCTGGCCTGAATGACCCAGAATTCAAAACCGGCTTCTTTTATTACTGGGTGTTGAGTAACTTTTTCATCTTAACTGTTTAACCGAACCCCCTCCCATACTTTCAGGCAAATCTTCGCATTTGTTATTTTAGTCACGTCCTGTCCCCCAGCACCTGCATCGGCTCTCGAATACGCACAGAAACGCCTGGCAGTGTCGTCTCGCGGGCGCCCGCGTCGCCTATCCCCTGGCTGGTGGACTGTGACCACAGGCAGGAGCCGTGGACGGGGCCAACAGATTCGGCGTCTCTCCTTGCCGCCTGCTGTCGCTGTAGATGATCGCCGTCAGACGGAGTCCGCCACTAGCGCCACAGCTACCACCCCGATTCCGGACAGCCTCAGTGACGACCTACCTTTGTCGGTGCTGAAGGGACAGTTACGTGGCGGCCGCGGCGGCGGCGGCGGCCGAATCGCCACCTCTACTTTCGGACGCCCCCGAAAACGACGCGGAGTCGTCGGGAGGTACGCAACCCTCGCCTGTCCCCAGCAGCATCACCGACGGCAGCATGCTGTGCGGTTGATCAAAAGGGGCATCAACCGCCTCCTGACGCGCTCTCCGCGCTTCCGAGTCTCTTCCTTGCACCTCAACCAGCCCGAGAAAGGACAAATGCGGAAAGGGGGGATAAGGTGGAGGGGGAGAGGAAGGCGGAAGACCAGAGGCTCTTCTTTTCTTGCCGAGACATCTGCGCGGTCCGGACTGAAGGTGGAGGCGGCTGAAGAGGAGTCAATAGATACGCTTGCAGCTTACGAGCAGCAGACCACGAGGAGGGGAAAGGCCTCCACCTCAACCCCTGCTGCCTCCACTAAGTTGAAACTGGACGCCGTCAGCCCGTCGAGTCGAAGCATGTCCGGCCCGGAGGCTGACGAAGAGGAGGAGGATGTTGGGTTTCGGGTTACCGATGAGGACCGGAGTCTCTTTACTTCCATTCAGGCGGAAGTACAGAAGGTAGGCGTTGACGATACGTTTTGTGGAATTTTTTGTTTGATTTCTGACCAGTCATGACTTTATGCCAGGCCGGATAGCCTGAGGTTTGAGACCTGCTGTAATCGGTCAGTCAGCTGGACCTTTTGATCCATTGGCTTGTGCTATGTTTATCTACGATCACGAATATTTCGGGCACCTGAGACAGAGCTGAATGCCGAATCTGACTCTGCCATCAAGCTTGACTGGTGTACTCGGACAGACAGTGTATTCTATAAAATACCTTTTGACTTTTGCTCGCTCTCTCTCTCGAACTAGCTGACGCGAATTCAAATCCCGTTGATGTGTAGTTTACGTGTACCTTTGGCCAGCGTCTAGCATTACTACAGCCTCGAGCCACCATGAAATGCACTAAACTCCGGGGCAGTCTTTACTGCCAAAGCCTGTAATGCATGAAAAAAGCCAACCATGCATCTCACGTGACCGAGATGAGGACACTGACCTCAACTCGAGACATGCCATCCAATCGACAAGAATCCACCCCCTGCGGGGGCCGTCATTGGGTTGACGATAAACTGTCCAAAAGTGGTTCTTAAGGCATTTTTCCGTACATTCATGTCAATTTTAGCTCCAAAAGAACTCTTTTAGGCCGTCTGTTATCCTCCAATTTATTGTTTGTCAACGTTGCTGTGAATTCTAGTGTACTTCGTTCCGGCAAATAAGGCTACTCGTTAGCATCACTTGCATTAAACCCCCGGGGAAAATTTTAACAATAAAATAAAGGAGGAACCACAAATGCATTAACTAGCGATTCCCGCAGAATGATCGGACTTTCAAAGCCCAATTTTAAGACGGCCACAGGAAGGTCGAGTATTTATTCGCAAAGGAACGGACGCGCACACCAACCCAACGAGCTCCGTCAGCAGACGGTTCTGATTCAAAATAGACGACTAAATCAAGTGTCAGGCAGGTGGCAAAACGGAATGTAAGGACGGCGGTCTCGCTATCTTCAATTCGATAGCCCGGGCTTCAGCTGTTCCCAAAAAATCCATCTTCCTATTTAAATCTCTTGGGATGCCCGTTTTTTCAATTTATGCACATATATATATATATATATGTATATATGATGGTAAGGGGCGCTCACCGATCGTTCATACGATCGAAAACCGACAGGGCAACGGGCTCGTGGCCCGGTGGGTAGAGGCGTGGACTTCTAAACCAACAGGTCGCGAGTTCGAGGCTCGGGTGTTCCACACTTCGGGCTTGGGTATGGCTGGCTGACGACGGCTAATAAGCCAGAAATGGCCATTCCAGTCTCCCTTGTCTTTGTCGGTAATACTATTCTGCATATATATATATATATATATATATATATATATATATGCGTAAACATTCGAGGTCTAGATATCGTGTTCATCATCTGAAGAAGACGAGGAGTAGAGTAGAGCGATTGCCGTTGCGACTGGTTTTGATTTAGTCAGTTTCGTCTCCCTCCGCGTATTATGGCCGTGTTCGACGCACAAACTTTGAGCTGTCTATTTTCTGCTGACCAGCTTGAACCTGTCTGACGTTGACCACTGGTGAGCCCGCGTGACCTTTGTTACCTCTGAGACTAACGTAGTTGTAGGCAAGTCAACCTGCCTGTGGGCCTCCTCCTCTGATCAGTCGTTGCTGTTCGTACGAGTTAATTGCAGTCTTGCGGATGCATCGTTAAGGCGTTGGTCACATGACCCACAGCCGCCTCTTCCGGTTCCGTGTGCTCGCCTGACCATTTGGCCCCGTCCAAACTGATCCGAGTCTTGTGCGTAGCGCCGAGTAGGCGAGCCGAAGATCTATAGCTTGGTTGAGTGTTCCAGTCGAGAGCCAGCTTTCGAGCCCCAGTCTGACTATCTTATCATGGACTCGGCTGAATACTCTCTTCTCAAAGGTGAAGCTGTGATTATACTGTTGTACATGGGCATAGGTCAGATACAGCTTATCTGTACGCTTGATATTGAGTTGATATTAATGCAGTGCTATGTCGAGGCTTTTACCCGTCTCACCAACATACCTCAGATCATAAATTTGGCATGGTTTGTATGTAGACTACTGCCGATTGTCCCTTCACTAGTAGCGGACCGCATGATTTACTGTCTGATTATGCATCCTGGTTTATGGGCCAAGCCAATCCTAAAAGGGTTTAGGATTCTCGCTGTCGACTCTGAAAAGTTTCTCACATCGAGAGCCAGAATTTTGGCTTTTCTCGGCCCGGCCGCTCAAAATGAAGCTTCTTGAGACACTTGCGTATGAGGGACTTCCGATGACCGTGTACGTAATTCCTCTCCTCCTTGCCTCAACTTTGTGTCTGAACGCGTTGCAAGGGGGTTCTGACAGAACTGCGTTTGTGGCCAACAGGGCGGTTGCTTCGGAAGTAGAGGATGCGCCTAGTGTGAGTTGCCTTACGGTAGGCCGTTGTCCTTGTCTTCCCATCTCCCCGATTTACATGTGGAAGATGGAAAGATAAGCACTACGGTCTACCGCAAGCCAACGAATTCTCGACACATCCACCCCTATTGGTCACAAACGCTGTTGTGTCAGAACTCTCCTCCACCGGGCCCAAGCACACTGTAACGACGACGGAAGCAAGGCGGAAGCGAAATATCTCCACACTCTATTCATAGCGAATGGTTATCGGTGGTTCTTCATAAGCCAGGGTCTAAAAAAGGCCTTCCCGCGAGCGGTCGCACGGTGAGAAGCCGAAGTTCTGGCTCGCGTTCCCCCCATGTGAAGAAAGTTTCGGGGACGACTGCGAAAATCCCACAACCTTTTGGGATTAGAATGACGCCTATAAACAGGAATCCACTATCAGGCCGCAGATAATGAGGCCCAAAGATGCGCTACCAGTACCAGTGGTCTACAGCATGCCATGCTATGATTGTGATGCGAGGTATGTTGGTGAAACTGGCAAATACCTTGGTACAAGCGTGTACGACTACGGACTTACAATCAACCGCAAGGACAAACTGTCACTGGTCTATAGCCACATAAAACAGCCGAATCACAGTTTTGCCTAGGAGAAAGCAAGGGTGCTAGCATAAGCCCCTCGCTAAATTCCACCTTATCTACTACTTTTTTATTTCTCGTTTTAATCCCAGTACGTCAATTGTAAGATGAATAAAGCCCTGTTATAGGGTATTCTTGTCCTCTTCATCGCGTATGCTTGCTGTGGTGCTAGCTAAAACAATTTATTCATCTTATAATTCCAAAATGAGTCGACTTCTTGGGCCAGAGCGATTCGATGCTGGTTCAAATGCTCAAGCCGTTTCTAAACAGTGGAGTCATTGGTTTCGCACTTTTGAAAATTTCTTGTCCACGATCGATAACCTGAAACTGGATAAATTAACCGTTCTGACTAACTACGTTTCTCCGACAATCTGGGAATGCGTTAGTGGATGCTCCAGTTATGAAGAAGCTCTTGAATTGCTGCAAGATCTCTACCTAAGACCCAGAAACGAGATTTTCGCCCGCCATCTTTTGGCAACATACAGACAGGAAGTCAGACAAGCCCTCGACCAGTTTGCTCAAAAGCTAAAATCCTTAGCTAAGGACTGTGATTTTAAAGCCGTTACGGCAGAACAAAATCGCGACGATGCCATTAGAGATGCATTTATCAGTGGCCTTTCATCAAACCAGATTCGGTAGAGGTTATTGGAGCAGAAGACTTTGAAATTCCAAACTGCCTTTGATCAGGCAAGGTCACTGGAATTGTCAAAAAGCCAGTCTCTGTCGTATCAGAACCCTCCGACCACCCCATTCTCTGCCGTGTGAAGCTTCGCCGAGTCCCGTTAAAGAGCCGGACCTAGTGGCTTCTACTTAAATGCATAGCAAATGTGTCTGTTGTGGCTACGACAAGCACCGCGTTCGAACTACAAATTAATGGGACCGAATGTTCAGACTCTTATTGACACGGGTAGTTCCGAAAGTTACATTTCCTCCTCACTGGTGCTCCGAAATAAGTTGAAGGTTCATAACTCTCGTACCACAGCCTTAACCAGCGCCACGCAAGGACATATTGGTTTCACAATTAACTTTAAAGGTACAATATACGAGAAGGTCAAGCTATCGGTTTTGCCGAATTTGTGTGCTGATGTTATACTTGGCATGACTTTCTCCGACTCCACAAAAGTGTTGAAATCCCTTTTGGTGGACCTAAACCTACGTTCTCGCCTTGTTCTGTGGCTGCCGCTTGCATCGAGCCTCACCATTTGTTTCCTAATCTGACACGGGACTGCAAACCTATCGTTACTAAATCTCGCAGACACACCAATATGGATGAGAGATTTATACGAGAAGAAATTCGTCGCCTTCTTTCTGAGGCTGTAACTGAGCACTCATTATCCCCTTGGCGAGCCCAAGTTTTGGTGGTAGCCAATGAAAACCACAAAAAGCGGATGGTTGTCGACTATAGCCAAACGATCAACAGATACACACTTCTAGATGCCTATCCCTCCCTCTCGTTTTAGTCGCAGTACGTCATTTGTAAGATGAATAAAGCCCTGTTATAGGGTATTCTCGTTCTGACTCTTGCATCCCTATTTGCTCGTCCGCTCCATCTCGTGTGCTTGCTGCGATCCTAACTACAACAGTCTTTTCGTCTGGTCAATTTTTCAGTGTCTGCCCCAACCCCTGGAGAACAGCAAGCAAATGCCGCCGCCCAACAACCCTCGACTGCTTCACCCGCCGCAGAAGGGCGGCGGCGCCGCCGCTGCCGACGACCGCACCAGCAGTGATGGCGACCAGAAACAACAGCAGGACCCTGTCACCAGCGAGCCGCGTTTCCCGTCGCGGATCCAACTGGGCAAGCATATCATCACCACCTGGTACTCGGCTCCCTACCCCTCGGAGTACGCCAGGTTAGTTTCGCTACGGAGCCCCTTTCCGTCCGCACGTGGCTGTCCATCCGTTACTCCCCCCGCTGCCAATTAGAGGTAGACGGTGATGTGCCACGAATGCTTGAAATTCTAGACTGTGGTTTTGTGGTCCGGTGACTTTGCTCGGCATCGGGAGGACTGGCTCAGTGAGTAGTAACTGAGAGCCGGACTGCAATGGCTCACTCCCAGTACGACCGTTCGGTATTTTCACCTGTGTGGGGATGAAGTCGCCCGTATTGTAGCCTGGTGCATGTTTTGGGACGCGTAGACTGGCTGCTATACGATAAAAGAGGAAGAAACGATCGTTGGAAAAAGTCTTAATTCGCCTGGCGTCTCGGATCCTCACTGGAACCCATCATCAGAGACGTTTGCAGAAACGGGTGATTCGTGCACAGGAATTGCCGAACACGCGGCAGCGGTGCAGGGAAATGACGCCAACTCTCAGGTCGCGGTCCATTCGACGAGACCCGGCCACATGCTCAAGTTCGATGAGGCCGAAATTTTTGCGAGAGGGGATAATCGCGTGAGCCGCGAGTTGCTTCAATCATGGTTCACGGGACCTCGGTCTATCAAAAAGTTGAACGACATCCCCACGCTATATTCTGTGCTGAGGCATAGTCTGGCCAAAGTAATTAACCACTCGAAGAGCGCGCAGGCCGGCGAGCCAGATGGCCGAGCAATCATCACGCCAGCATCCAACACGGGTGATGAGATTTCAGCAATTAACAACTTGCACCGTCGGCAATCAAGCCATTAGCGCACCAGGGGACAGCAATTCATGATGAGGGGGAGCGCGGTTAATTACTATAGGTACGCGGTAGCATAGCGACTGCATCCTATAAATACAGCAACTTCCTGTGCACGAATCACCCGTTTCTACCACCGTCTCTCTGATGATGGGTTCAAGTGTGAATGCGAAACGTCAGGCGAATAAAGCCCTTGCTCCAGTGATCGCATCTTCGTTTGTACCGGCCTGCTATATCTTGACAGTCACTGCGCCCACAGGTGGGTGGGAGGGGAGAGGGCCCGGCAGGTGCTTCCGTACATCTGCACGCAAGTCACCGGTTCTGCACCCACGCCGAAGACGTTACCGCTTGTGACGTTCCACCTGTCGAAAGTATAACAGCGTCGCGGCGATCACCGCGCCCAACTGGTAAGTTTGAACCAATCCGGAGGCTTGTGTGTGGACAGGTGGGGGGGAGAAGGTCTGAAGTTGTTCCAGCTGTGCAACCAGCTGGTTAATTTCCTCACAGTAAACAATCAACTGCGTTGTTGAACCCTCAAAGGTAACACCGTCGCAAGCGTGGACGTCCACCGCGTGCCCAACGGAGTTATGAGCGACTCTGGCGACATGCGCGGCATCTAGCGCACTCCCTCCCCCCTTCACCCGCCTTGCTTCGAACGAAAAGCAATGTCAGGACAACAGGCCATGGGTTTGGGTGCAATGACTGCCTAAGCTAATCAGTCCATCCACACACCCGCACACGACAGTTCGACCATCGTTGCCGACGATGTCTACCGTGTGCTCCACAGTATGGTGAAGCAGGCACGGTGATTTGCGCGTGAATTTCGACTTGCGCATTATTTATCGCACTCTCTCCTCCATCTGGAGCCGGTGTCCAGACAGAGTCCACTGACCTACAGTCACTGACCGATTTCATGAGATGTTGACCGTAATTCAGGAATGTGCTTTCGATTAAAAGGGATTACTTAAGTAGGATGCCCGTTTTCTATCGATTCTGGACTTATACTTTGAAACCTATTCAGTAGAAAAACATGCGTTAGAAATGGATTTCCCTGTACTCAGTCGGTAGCATTTTACGCCTTCTTCAGATCTCGTATTTGAAGAACGACTGTCTTATGGTTTCGTGAAGTGGACATTCAGATATCTTCGTTTCTGTCCGTTTATTAATGCTGCTTTTGACATATACAAAGTGGCTCACATCCATTGTAAAATGTTATGAGTCCTGTATGGTGTCTTCTTAATGACAGACGTACACTAGGTGTGCTAACTCATGAAATGTTTGCCGAAATTCTGAAATGCGTTTTCGATTCGAAAAAATTACTTAAGTAGGGTTGTAATATTTATCATAATCCCAAGATAATTCACTTACTACGGACACCAGCTTTTGAACAGACTTCTTTCCGGCTGCCTGCTAAAAACACACCTTGTAAAAAATAACTACTTAAGCAGCAGGAATCTTTCAAATTAATTTTTGATGACCGTATAAATTCAATCATATTTCATAGAAAACATGCATAAGAATACTCATTCTTTTACTGATTTGGTAGAAAATTAACCTTCCAATTTTATACTCGAAGAAGGGGTTTAATTCGGTTTTCCAATTCCCGGACAATTTTGAAACTGACATGCCGTCACACTTGCATTCAGGGTCTCCAAACTACAAACATATTTTCTGCGGTATTGAGAGGTGACCATATAGGGTTCATAAAATTTAGCAGTGGATTGGAGCCATATTGTAAACTTTACAAGCAACATTAGTAAATGCCGGGCAATGTTTTATCGACGGGCATTTCATGGTATTATAAAATTGCATAAGAAGAAGCTCTTTAAGCCTAGATTATAGCCTTTTTCGGGTATAAAATTGGAAGAAGGCGTAATTTCCCACCAATTGAGTGAAAAAAGTGAATATTTTTATGCATGTTTTCTATGAAATATGGTTGAATTTATACGTCCATCGAAAATTGATGAGGAAAATTCATGCTAATTAAGTAGTCGTTTTTACAGGGTGTAGTTTTTGCAGGCGGTCGGAAAGAAGAGACGAGTCCAAGGAAGTAGTCTTGAAGAAGGAGACACGATCGCCGGGACGATCGTGTCTCCTTCTTCAAGGTCGGAAAGAAGTTCGTTCAAAGGAATCATTTCGAGATGAAAACGCATTTCATAATTTTGGTTAACGTTTCATGGGTTAGCACATCTACTGTATATGTAATTATCCCTACATGGAAAGTATACAGCTTTTAGACTGTAAACCCCAAACGCAAATGCAACGGCAGATCAGACTCAAAATAATTCGGGAATTAAAAAACTTTTTTAGAACCCAAATATACTCTTTCATCAAGCATTAAATCTGAAGAAGACTTGATTTCCTACCAAATGAGTAAAAGAAATCACATTTTGACGCATATCTTATAAAAAAATATACTCAAATTTAGAATGATAACCAAAAATTATTATAAAAGGCATACTGCTTAAGTAGCAATTTTTGCCGAGTGCGTTTTTTGCTCGCGGCCGAACAGAAATGCATTTTAAAGTTAGCATCATGCCGTGACTGAATCATCCCGAGTTTATGCTGCGTGACGTTCGATACGACAAGTCCGCTAAAGTTATCCTTCTTAATCGAAAACGCAGTTCAGAATCTCGGCCAAGCCTTCATAAGATCGCCCGCTGACTGCACGTCTAGGGCGTGCTACGTGCGCATGCATAGTCGCAACTACGAGCTCGCGTCGACCTGGCGTTGCCCAGTAAACGCCTGCCGTGAGCCAGCCTGGCCTCCATTTCTGGTCCAGCGCATCTGAAGCGCACTAAAAGCTGTGGCGATAACTGGGTCCTACCAAGAGCTAGGTTGGGCAGGCGTCCAACAATCCCTTTCATTGGCGCGTGGCCTTCATGGCGTTCGCTTGTGTGTAAGGTCAGAGACACACTGTCATTGGAGACTAGCTCGCGTTAAAAGCCAGCACGCGCGTGTGGTTCGCGTAGACGCCCACGCCATCGCTAGTCTGGATGTGCGAGGAGGGAATGCGACAGGTGCTGTGCATGGTCCTCACTATAAACCTGTTCGCTTGGGATCGGTGCAATGCCCCAAGGCAATGGCGGTCCTTGTTTATTGCGAGCAGCCTGCTATTTCTGTAGGTAATGGATTTCACTGGTCGTCATACGACTGCGTTTGAAGGTATCATTGCTGCTGTATGATGCTAGGCTACTTGTCCGCCAAACCGGATGGTGTGTGTGCAGTGGCGTTGTCAGCCCAATCGCACCTGACCACCTTCCGGAGCGCCGGTGTCCTGCCTCTGATCACTCGGTCGCATGACTGAACACGGCAAACCCTCGTCGTCCCCTCTACATACTTCGTTCTCTCACCCTCCCCCCCCCCTCCCCCACCAGCACATAACCTCTAATCAATCTGGCGGTAATTAGTCGAAACCGTTTAACTCATCGACATGGCCGCCCCTATTCTGAGTGAGATCTTCCGCCAACCTGGGGAAATAGTGGATATCAGAGGGGAGACGACAAAGTCTGGAGGGTAGATTGATACAGCACTGTTTCATGCATGTTTGCCTTCATTCAGCCAATCATAACCAGCAGCTGGGACCAGAAACACAAACGTGCGCACAGACGCACCTGGCGCAGTTGGTCAACCACTGGGATCTACCGGATTTGTCATAGGCACTTCATCGAACTGAAGTTTATCAGTGTCTCGCCACCTACCATCTGGTAGACCCCAGTGGCGGACCAGCTGCGCCAGGTGCGTCTGTGCGCATGTTTGTGTTTCCGGTCCCAGCTGGCGGCCAGGGTTATGATTGGCTGAATGAAGGCAAACAAGCCCGAAACAGTGCCGTATCAATCTACCCCGCAGACTCTGTCGTCTCCCCTCTGCTATCATAACTTGACCGACTTTGGCCTGATAGGTGGTTGTCTGTTCGTGACCCCTATCGCCCATACGAAGCTTGTTTGCATCGGGAAGCCAATGAATCGGTGTGCGCCCATTCCTGAGTAAGTAGTGGATACTTAGCTTGATTCTGCAAAAACGTCCCGTGCACGATTGGATCCAGTGCCAGAAAGTGAGCAGGATGTAGTGACCGCAAAACGACTGGAAGCGAGCCTGCCCACACGAACATCATCGGCTACGTGGTTTGCTCCGCACAGCGATTGTGGTACTAATAAAGTACCGCTAATGAATACGGGAATCATTGCCACACCAACGGTTACGTCGTATTCAGGAGGCAGTCGGTGTGAGACCTGACGAAGTTTAAAGGGTGTTAAGTTGTCGATCTAAGCAGTTTCAGACCTGGCTGCTTTCCGGCGTTGACTAGACAAAGGTAACGGTCGGGTGGTGACGCTTCCTTGGGATAAAGAGGGCATCCTCATCATCCGGGTGTCAGACCGCCTCCTCTGTTACTTTCTTGCGCTGTTTTGCGTCAAAACGCCGTAATGACTCACTACTAAGTCATTTCGCCCCTCAGTCTTGATGACTCCCCACGCGTGGACATCCCCTGTCTCTTTGATTCCTTGATTAGGTCATCTCGGAGATCTTTTGAACGAACTATACCCTCAAACATGCCAGCTTTTGTCGCACACTTCCAGTTTTAAGAAGAGGGCTCGTCTATCTACTTCACGTCATGCGATATTGCCTTGTTATAGCATCGCGCTTAATCAGACCTTGCCAATTTTGGGCCCCCTTTTCTGTGGCGCTGTTATGACCTAGCCGGGCACCTAGAAATCACGCGGAGCGTATGCGCACTCGACTCTTGTCCTCAATACCAACGCGGCATAGAAGCAGAACGTGACCGGCCGCGAAAAAGTTGATCAGGAAACTGCAAGTCAAGTCCAACTGGAAAAGTAACGCGTATTTATACCATCCTACTGGGGTGCGCCTGCATTCGGCCCAATGCACTTCGAGAAGACAATTCTAGACTAACTGATCGATTACTCGCATACAGGGACCGATCAGGCTCGAGGGGAGCAGCCAATGGCGAGGTGCCACGATCATGCTTACAGTACGCTAGAGAATGAGGCCACTTGTCCACTATTTCCTCAGGTTAGCAGAAGATCCCATTCAGAATACAGGCAGTTAGCCCGGTGCGCATGAACGGTTTCGATTAATTATCGCCAGATCGATTAGAGGGGGTTGTGCACTGGTGGGGTTGGGAGGATGAAAAATGTAGAGGGGACTAAGGTTTGCGCTATTTGGCGTCAAAATGCTGTAATGACTCACTACTGGATCATTTCTCCCGTCGACTCCCCACGCATGGACATCCCCCACCACGAGAATCCTTTGAACCAGCATTCCCTCAGGCATGCCAGCTTTCGTAGCACAGTGCCCTGTTACAGCATCGCCCAATCAGATCTTGCCAATTTTGGCGCCCATTTTCGCGGCGCTGTCTGTGTTGAACGCCCTACGCTAGCCCGCGTTACCGTAACCACCCCCATGCCTGACCCCCCGGTGTCGCCTGGCTAAAATAGGGCGCCCGGATCGATCTGCCCAACATTTGGGCGGCGCCATGTCCGCCCACGTCGGCTCTGATTGTCCTCGAAAAACAAGTCACTGAGTCATCACTGCATGCGTTTTTCTGCATATGCAAGAGGGACGAAGGCCGTAGTGGTGGTGACTCTTATTTTTCGGCCAATAGTATATTCTGAATCGTCACCGCTACATTCTAGTCACTAGGACATCCTAGAACCCCACTCGACTTGCGATCGGGTCGTCTGGTCTCCATTGGCTGGCCGTGTGTGGGAGTTGACCCCCTCCCCCCAAGTGACGCGGATATTCTCGGTGCGGTTTTCCAGAAGGCGACATCCCTGATACCGGTGTCCGGACAATGCATGATTGGAACCGGATTAACTGCAAGTGCAGAGCCTGGGGGTACTTTCACTCCAAGGCTAACGGGTTTCGGCAAGATCCTATTTCGTAGCCGTGCCTGCTAGGGGTTGGGGTTAGAGGTTAGTGTTAGGGATTAGTGGTAAACCCTCTATTACCGTTGGTCCTGTATGACAGGCGGTTGGGGCGACGCCCGGATACGTGTTTTTTCGTAATGACGTAGTAGGATAGCGGCGTCGTGTGTAATCTTACTCGCATGTTCGGTTTCCCGCGAAAACATATCCGCTTCCCCCGGCAGTTCTTTCAGTCACGGCGATGTCTGTCTTGTTTTTCAGTAGGTTTGCGTTAGCTTGCATGCCAACCTTAAGCTTTTAGACATATCGATGTCAGTCGAACTCACCCGGTCTTTGTGATTTTTCTTCAAGGCGCCATCTTCGCTCATGTTTTGCGTCTCGCAAGTAACGTCTGTCTTTCTTTATTTTCACTGGGTGAGACAGCCTCACTTCTGGCTTTCATTTCATCGTGGGGGTGGGGGGGTTTCATGTTGTCGTAAATTCCTGTCGAACTCAACATCTGATCACAAGCCCCCTAACAGTACCGGATTGCAACGCCGTGCAAGTCACTACTGGTATCCAGCGCCTTCTTTCTCTGGGGTGTCACTTCTATTTCGTGCACCGCACGAAGCTAGTGTCAGCTCTGTGTCGGTCCATACCGGTTGGTATTACAGTCGGACCACAACAATGGTCGTGTCGACGCGATTCACAGTCTTGTTGTCTTGAAGAAGGAGACACGATCGCTGGGACAAGAGCTTTATTAGCCTGATGTTTCGGATTCCTGCTCGAAACCATCATCAGAGACATAAGCAGATAAGGGTGGTTCATGCACATGTGGCTGCAGTATTTATGGAATGCAGTAGCCATACTACCGCATACCTATGAATGTTCACGGCTCCTCCCTTCATCAGGGATCGTTGCACGTGGTGTGATGGCCAATATTCGCGTCGTTAATTGCTGCAATTTCATCACGTGTTGGATGTTCGTGTAATGACTGTTCGACCATCTGACGCACTGAGCCGGGTGTTAGGAAGAGTGTTCACCTGTGCGCTTCCCTCGTGTCCAATTACTCCGCCTAGGCGAAGTCTCAGCACCAGGTATGAAATGGGAAGATCATTGTACTTGTTATTTGACTAGGGGCCAGTAAACCATGACCCAAGTAGCTCCCGGCTCACGCGGTTGTCATCTCTTGCGAGAATTTCGACCTTGTCAAATTTGAATGTGTGGCCAACTCTTGTCGAATGAGCCTCAACTTGAGAGCTAGCATCATTTGCGCCAGTGCGCGGGAAGCGCACCGGTGAACACTTTTCCCAACACCAGGGCCAGCGCGTCAGATGGTCGAGCAATCATCACACCAACATCCAACGCATGTGATGAAATTGCAGCAAGTAACGACGCGAATGTGGGCCATCACACCACGTGCAACGATCCCTGATGAAGCGGGGAGCCGTGAACATTCATAGGTATGCGATAGCATGGCTACTGCATCCTGTAAATACTGCAGCCCCTTGTGCATGAACCACCCGTATCTGCTGTTGTCTCTGATGATGGTTTCGAGCAGGAATCCGAAACATCAGGCTAATAAAGCTCCTGTCCCAGCGATCTTGTCTCCTCCTTCAAGACTGCTTCCTGGAACTCGTCTCTTTGCTTCCGTTGACAGTCCTATAGTCTTCCCAAATTTAGGAGTTAATCTGACAGTTGGATCGACGTCCGCAATGATAGTTCTGAAACAGGCTTTATCGATATCTCGGAAGTCACTGATGCCACCGTCCGGGGGAGTGGGGGGGGGACTTTTGAACGAAGAAAAGCCGCGGTCCTCAAACCTTACCTGGACATGTGGAAGGGCAGTTGAACCGAGAGGAATAATTTCTTCTGCCCAAAACACTGCAGCCCTTGTGAGGCCGGTAAGCAGACAAATTCGCCGTCTCTGTCTGCATCCGTTGGCCTTGGGGTTGACTGATTTCCACCTCGCCAGACGCCAGTTCAGTTGCGTTTCGGGGTTCTGCCAGCGACAATGTCTCCTCCTATTTTGCCCCACAATCTCAACTGGCCTTTCTTCTTTTCCCTCCTAGGCTGAATCTGCTCTACATTTGCGAGTTCTGTCTGAAGTCCATAAAAACCCACGACGTCTACCTCCGGCACATGGTGAGTAATGACATTTTCCTGCGCATGCTGTTCATGTACCATAACGACGAAGAGGCAGATTGAGGGGACAATTCCTGACATCTTACGTTCTCCCTCATTCCTAATACCCTGCAGGTGGTCACTTGCGGTCCAAATGTTTAAATTTTTACTGAGCTCGGCGTCCTCACTAACGCAGAGAGAGTTTGAGACGTTGGAGAGGTGCAATTTAGGATCCAGAAATCGCCCCGTCCCCTTTTCATGCATATGCGTATTTTTAGGAAGATGGAATTCTTTGGGAAACAGCAAACTTTATTGTGTAAATTTTCGAGACTGGTTCCCTATCTCGTCTTCAGACAACGGCCGGGCAAAAACAATTAACTTCTAGACCCAGTCTGAAAAAGGATTGGTTAAAGTCATCTTCTCGAGATTGGTTGAGTCAGTTTTAATTTGTCTTTAACGGTTTTGTATGTGTATTCGTCAGCTAAGTCTGCTTCCGACCTGGCCGCTGTAGTTGCATGCACAATTACGGCACGATTTCAGACAAACGATAGCAGACTTTTGGAATGTGTTAACTTAGTCATTGGTCCCTATTTTCCCTGTGTGTACGGTAGCTTCTGGACGGCGAGCGCGGCTAGCGCCGAAGAAGGCGCGATTACTGCGTGGACTATCATATAGTGAGAATAGACTTACACAACATCTACCGCACTCTCCTCCTCCTCCTCTGGACCCGGTGTCAAGACATAGTCAAGAAGACCGGAGGTGAGAGAGGGCGCAGGTGGACCAACTAGGTCAGCCACGATCACAGTCACAGTAATTCGAAAGAAATAAGCTCTTTGGGAAAGATAAACAAGTAAATAGAAGTACGCGCCGTTACATCAGCGACGCGTTTGCTGTCGTCAGGAAGAACGTGCCGTAGCATTATCGTAACTTACCCAACGCAAACCTCCCGGTTATACAGTATCTGGTGTATCTCATGAAATGTTAACCGAAATTCGAAAATGTGTTTTTGATTAGAAAAGGTTACATTTGTGGGTCTGTAATAATGAGTGCCTCAAAATATTTCACTCACGCCAGGATGCCGGCTTTAGAATGAACTTCTTTTCGGCCGCCTAAAAAACCACACTTATCCAAAAATCACTGCCTAATTACTATGAATTTTTCTTATTGATTTTCAATGCCCTTATGAATTCAAGTGTGTTTTATAGTAAGCCTGCGTAAAAATACCCTTTTCTGTGCTGGCTTGGTAGACATTTGTATCCTCATCATACTCTGTACTTTGGGAAATAATACTTTTAGGTTTTAAAAACTTTTTTCTATTTCCAGTTAAGTTGGCACCGGTATACATTCCGTGTAAGGAAAATCAAACATGTCTGTAGGCTGTTGAGAGAAGGTCCTTTAGGGCTTATAAAATTTCGCAGTGAATGTGAATCATGCCATATACTGAACAAGCAGCATTAATAAACGTACGCATATGGTACACTATGAATCGACATTCTGCAATCCATAAAATCTCTTAATTACAAACATCTCAAGCCCAAGAAAATACCCTTCAAGGATAAAATTTGAAGAACAGGTAAGTTGCTGCCAAATGAGTCCAGAAAAAAGCAGTTTGTGCATGTTTTCTGTATTGTGCCCTCCAGTCCATAAGGGCGTCGAAAAGTAGTCATTTTTACCATCTGTGGCTTTTTCAGGCGGTCGGAAAGGAGCTCACATTCAGAAGCCGACATCCCGGCGTAAATAAAATGTCTCAGGAGAGTATGTTGTACGATGGCAGTTCGATCGTCGATTCGATGGTGTCCGCCGCAAGGTGGCGCGGAGACGGTGACTTTGACACATGAATTAGTTTATTACATTTGCGCGGCATCTACTGCGCTCCCTCCTCCCTCGTTCCCTTTGAGTCCGATGTCGTGACAGAGTCAAAAAGACGCAATTTCAGGCGTAGGTGGCTGGCTCGGTGTGGGTCGGCGCCTAGGCGTGCCAGGTGCACAGCCCATTAACGCGTGCCGTAGCCTGATCTAGCCTCCGTGTTAGTTCAGCACAACTCCCGCGCGCCCCGGGGGCGCATGTTGCATCGTTACAACCCCACCAAAGTAATCCTTTTTTATCGAAAACATATTTCCGAATTTCGTTCAAAATTTCACAAGATGGGCCAGCTGCTGTACAATTCACGGAGGGAAACCAAAACCTTTCCTGATTTGCTTGTCAGGCAAAGTTCCAACATAGCGAAACACCACGCAGCATGAGTTTTCACAGCAGCTATTCGATGACTCATAAACGGAACTGTGTTCGAGAATGTCCTTTAAACGGATTCAGACTCTCTGCAACAACCCAGAAGAAAAAAACACGCGAATTAGTAGAAAAAGGTGTCATTAACGTTGACCTGGGGATCCCAATATGAAAGTTCAATTTCACAGTCCGTCCGGCGGGGCCTCGTAGCTCAAGTGGTTAGAGCGTTGGCTGTACTAAAGCCTTCTTAATTCGTGGGTTCGAATCCCACCGAGGCGCCGAGTTTTTCACAGTTGGGTCAATATGAAGAAAGAGGGACATTGCGCTTTTATTTTATAGTGAGCCACATTCTGTCCAACTGAAATATTTAGGCCACATTACTTTCGGACTGAACAATTATTAAGGTAACCTCGCTCTAAGGGCTTGGAGGTGTAATCAACTGACGACGTTGTTAGTTAGCGCGAAGAAACCAGGAAGAAATTCTTGCTCTGCACGGAAGCAGGAAGGCGTTCACGATGAACTAGGGAGAATGAAAGTGACGACCAAGTTTCAAAAATGGGTCGGACTGGCACCCAATGTGTCACCTACCTCTTCTTTAACAGTCGCGAAAGTAGGCTTTAGCAATTCTTCATGGTCCTCGTCCGCCGAGGACGTCTTGAGCTCGTAAAAAAAGTAATGCTATTGTCCGCACTTCTTGTTCTCGTGACCACTGTGGCGTACTGTAATCTCGTGCGTTTTTCTGATTAAATCACACATCCCTCTGCCTCACGTCATTTAGAACAAATGTCAGATGCAGTATCCACCCGGCAACGAGATCTATCGGTGCAAGAACATATCTGTCTTCGAGGTGGATGGCTACTCCTCTAAACTCTACTGTCAACAACTCTGCCTGCTCGCCAAACTCTTCCTCGACCATAAAACCCTCTACTACGACGTGGAGCCCTTCCTCTTCTATGTGGCCACTGTTCGAGATCGCTGGGGCTATCACCTGGTTGGCTACTTCTCGAAGGAGAAGCGTTCCGCGCAGAAGTACAACCTCAGTTGCATCATGGTCCTGCCGTCCTACCAAAAGCAGGCCTTTGGTCGCTTTCTCATTGACTTCAGTA
>CACRXP010000243.1:145652-157932 GCA_902702965.1 Spirometra erinaceieuropaei | reverse complement strand
CAAGAAACCACCCTGGCACCAGTCTTCCCCGAGGGACCTTCCTCTCCCGAACTCGTGCTGCCCTCGTCAGAACAGCCCACTAGCACGCATACCTTTGCTGTCTCCACCACTGTGGATCTGCCGCTAGTGTTAGACTCCTCCGTATCCGCTCTGCCCTGCATTCCTCCTGAGTTGGGGCTTTCACCGGCGGGCTCTACGCATGTCTGTGCGCCAGTTCAGTCGGAATCCTGGTTCTCCTTGCCTCCAGACTTCACTTTCTCCGCTCCGGCCCCGTCGTTTGCTCCGCCACTCCCACTCCCCTACTGCCTGACGACGGGGGCTCCTTTCACTCCTGCTGTAGCAACGTCGATTGCCTGGATCCCGACCACCGGCCTGCCTCTAGACCCTCCCGGGTTTATTCAGCCAACTCTGGTGTCCCCCAACCCGAGCCAGCAGCTGTGGCCTCCCTGCCTCTGCTGTCAGCTGCCCTCTATGCCGACAATGCTGACGCAACAGTCGCCGGCCGAGACCTCTGGTTGCGGAGTCCCCTGCTGGACACCGCCCTTTCCTGGTGGCGTCACCTCTCAGTACTGTTCTGCAACCAAACAGCCGCAAATGTTCACTTGTTGCACTTGTTTCTCAATGCGTCAGCAGTCCACCTTCCTGCCGGCTTGTTGTCCCCTGCTTGGCGGGGATATGTTGCAACCACAACACTACGAGGATATTGATTGTGCGGCTTGTTCTGTTGTACCGCAGGCGCCGCCAACTGAACTTCCCAACTTTATTCCTCCTCCTCCTCTCCCCCTCGCCCCGGGCTCTTCTTCCATTCTTTCCAAGCCGGGGTCTTTAACCTGTTCGTTGGGTCCACTGCCGCCTCCGACCCCGCTACCTCCGGCGCCGTCGGGCCTGGTTCCGACACCTGGCTTTATGTCGCCGTCAGCCTGGTCGACGGGCTTCTGTGAGAGGTCGCTCCACCAGCTGCAGCAGGGCTAGCCTTCCCTGCTTAGATGTATCTCCGGATTCTGTACATAGCTATACATATACAAACACCCCAATGGCCTTCCGTGCTTGTGCGGGCAGCGATTGTTTGCCGTTTCGCGTCAGTCACGTGGTGGCAAACTGCCTTGCCGTCACAGTTACTGTTACCAGTTGCGCAGTCTCGGACTAAATGCCTCGGCCCCACGAGAGCACCGATAGCCGGCAGAGATAAATTGATGGCCAGCAAAGCTCACCACCACTTAAATTTTTATAAACTTTGTCTTAAGCCTTTTTTCCCTCCCAAACCCCTCTGAGATCTGTCCACTTCTATATCTATACATACCTTCGCACATACGTCACTGTGTAAGCAGTCAAAATAGCTCCTTTTTATAGTAAATTCTTTCTTTTTCCAGGGGGACTACTGTATATGTGTGCGGGACTTGTTTGCCGCTCACCAACGTTTGAGAAGCTTCGTAGTAGTCCTGACTAAGGCCACCCAGATAGCTAATTACTGTTAGCACCAGCCTTTACCAAGAATTATTGTGGCGGTCATTTCTCGCATATGAGCTGTCGTTAGCCAGACCCAAGGTTCTGTTTGTCACTGAGCCCAACCCTCTTCATTTTGAGCAGCAAGCAACTACGCCCTTTCGGCCGTGATCTCGGGTGGTACTGAGAGTCATATGATTGGCGTTCGACGATCTTACTTGCCAGACAAAAGTAGGTCCATCCTCTAGACGATACTTTGAACTCCGTGTTTACTTCGAATTTAGTAGTAGTCTGATTTAAGGGTTTGTGCTGGTGGCCGAGATCAGGCAGTTTGTCGTTGTCCTGCTTCGATTCCTCGCAGCACTCGGCACTCTTGTGTGCGCTGAGATTATTATGATATGCAAACTTGACGTGGTGCTTAATTATAATAAGTAGGTGTTATGAATGGAAGAGAAAATGCGCATCCCAGGTTCTTGTTTAAAAGAAGACGAAGGCATAACCACTAGGACGGCCTTAACTTTCGAACTCGAACTGAGACTGCTAGAGTGCAGCAAAGTGTGAACATTTATATCGTTGTGCCGTGAGGGGGGGGACGGGGCTACGTACGTGGCTAGGTCTGGTTTGTTCGGAGAGGCGATCCACTATCTCAAGTCGCCACTCACGCACCGGAGGAAGGCCATGAGTTGGACCTCGCCAACACGCCGATATTGGCGCGAGCCGGCAACAAGACGGGACGTGGGTGTCGGACACCAACTCTAGCAATAGACACGTTGATTTGTCCGCGTGTTATCACGCGCTCCGCCCACGCAACCTGGTGGCGCAGTTTACATCGCCGCGAAGTAAAAACGCCGTCACCACGCCGGGGGACCATTGTGGGTCAGACAACACAAAGCAGACCTGGCCACGGACGTAGTCCCCTCCTCCCCCCCCCCCTTCACGGAACAACGATATAAATGTTCACACGTTGCTGCACTCTAGCAGTATCTGATGCTGAACTCCAGTTCGAGTTCGAAAGCTAAGGCCAGTGAATCTACCGTCCCAGTGATCGTGCCCTCGTCCTCTTTTAAAGTAGGTGTTATTGTTGAAAGCACGATAATCGCGCGGTCGGGTCTTTGTGTGGTAGTCTGCAGGCCGCAGCAGCTGTTGTCTGGGTGGTTTGTCACTTTGCGAATGTGCTGGCTCTAAATCAGGACTTAGATCAGAGCAAAGTAATTAACGCTCAGTCCTGCCAGCTATCCCTCCCATATGAGCAGAAGGTTGAACGGAACAGTTTGCAGAACTTCCTAGCACAGCGGAACATGACCCACACTGGTGTTCCTCTGAGGCAGAACCGCGATTTATTTTATTCCTTAATTAACAGACTTGGATCGGGGTGCTCTATGAGAGAGTTTGTTGAAGCATTCTGTTCCAGTGCTGTGGATGTCAAATAACCCAACCGACAGGATTAAAGGCGTTCCTTGAACCTCTTCCACAGGCAGGCTCGATGATCGAACTGCTGTTCTGTCGTCTGCAATCGACGACCGTATGTACTGGTCGCACAGCCGAGCTAACCTGCCTATTTCATCAGAAAGACGGAGGCGGCCATCCCTTTCGTCAACCTTGTTTGCTTTAGTAGCGACTAAAGCAATAGGTGGACCCGGTCCACCACAATCAACTCAGAGTACTACAGAGGGGACTTGTTCTCCACGTAAATCTGCGCTTCTGCCGTGAGAGATGCTAGGAAGCGCTGACCAGACCAGCGGTGACATCCATCAAGACATAGCTGGCAGGATTCGTGTGTGTGTGTCTTGGACTGCTTTTGTGGACGTGTAGGAGGTCCCCTGCAGCAGGCCACACCAGACATGAGCTTAGCTAACACGGGGTCAGATAGGAGTCCACCACGCGTTAACCAGCCCACACTTGCCCCACTGAATGTCACACCTGGGAGGGAAGCTTGGTGGCACGCCTAGGCGCGGGTTCCACGCCGCGCAAGCCACATGCATCCAATTCCAGTACCAGATGGCCGACCAGCTTGTACAGCAAACTTGCGCATGGAAGATAGAAGAGAGAGAAAGAGTTCGAAACTGCGGAATCTATTACCACAGCGCCTCCGTGCATCCCTGGCCTTGATAAATCTGGCACGCTTGAACTTATCATAGCGAGCTAAGATTCGTGGCCTGGAAGACTGCCAATTGGCGGGATAGTGCGGTCCTCGGGACATTTGTTCGCTATATCAGAAGTAAATTTCGTAAATAAATGCAGAAGAACAAACCTCGGGCTTGACCAATGCAATAAACATAACTTGAAGCGCTATCCATTTGTCCTAAGCATTACGTGCCTCGCCGCAAAGTTAATCAGTTAGAATTAAAAACTCTGTCCGATAATCTCTGGAACCAGACCTACAATAAAATGCCCGTTTCCGCAGACAGTACCAAACACTTCAACACTGGTGAATTGCAGTTATCAGTACCTGAACAAGGCTCAGAAGTCGGGGTTTGCTGACAAAAGTACATGTGGAGAAGCTGGAAGAGCTCCGAGACAACAAAGATATCTCGGCAACTAGGCGGAATAAAGGAAGAGGCCTTGTTATAATAAACATGTCGGACTACGTAACGAAGATGCAGTCAGAGCAGAGGAAATCGAGGAATGTGGACGTAGGACAAGATTGCCCGGATGAAATGGAGGCGAAACTGACGGACTGTCTGAGAAGGATCCGCGCAGGCCGTGATCTCGAACACCTCTGACCAGTCGGCACAAGTATCCCTCGGCTGCACGGTTTAGGTAAGATCCTGATGGCGACCGCATCTGCTCTTGCTAACGGGCGCTGGCCAAGTAACTTAGGGGAGCTTAATGATACATTAGGAATCGAAAGAAAAGCTTCGCAGGGGTCCACGTGATACCTGGAACCAACAAGATACCTGTGATCCCCAGGCAGGGCTTGCTAGTCCGTCCAATTATGAAAATGCGAAACTCTTCATATCACGCGATAGTGAAGTGATACTGAAAGAAACCCAAGCCTGTACAGCATTGACCAACGCCATTTAACTGTCGACATACTATCGAATTCATTGACCAAGTCAAAGCTTTCTACCTTAAAGGCATGATGATCTCCTCGCTACACGTCTCTCGAACACACTCAAGGAATTATTACTAAGATGCACAGTAAGTGCGCAGTTCCTTTGGCAACGATATAGAGAAGGACCCCACTTAACTGTCAGTAGACTGTGGATCGTGTCATATGGGGTTTTATTTTGGCAGACATTTTCAGGCTGTTCCAGAAATTACACTGCCAACAACGATTATTTCCCATGACCTCACACCTCAACTCAAATTCCATTATTTTGTGAAATTTACTTTTTGTTTATTGTTTGATTACTACTCTCATTTTCGTGGTCGAACAATAGCGTAGGATAAGACTTTCGGCTTAAATCCAGGCGATTTTTGAGTTTGCTTTCATTTTGCCAGCGTACTATCTAGCGTGATGCCCCACCTATAAAATTTCCTTTATCATGAATCACGTTTGGCACGATCCACAGCCCACTGACAGTTAAATGGGGTCCTTCTCTATACCGTTACCGAGTGCCAATTGGCGGGATAGTGCGGTCCTCAGGACTGACAGTAGGGCTCGATGACCCCTTCGAAGTTGGCCTCTATAGCACTGCATCCCGGCTGGGACTCGAGACTCCCCATCGTGCTGTAAAATCCTGGTCCACAGCAGGTCGTTCGTAGTCCGCCCAGACTGGGTGCTTGCCTTTGTCCACCACTGTGTCCGATCCCGCCCCAGGCCATCCTGTCTCAGTTTTGTCAACGAGATCTAAGGAGTGAGTGCGTCAAGTGCTGGGAAAGTCGTCGTCCTCTCGCCCATGATCCTACGAGACACACAGTGGACCTAATGCTTGGTGAGAGTCGAACTGCCCAGGTGTGCGGGGGGAGGGCCTGTGTTGTGAGGGCCCCCGTTTCAAGGTGTCCCTACACGTTCCCACCTGTACGGAACATAGGCCCCAAATGTAGCCTGAGACATGTGGAGTTAGGAAATGGCATGAGTAGACGCCCTGCTTAGCCGCGTTAACTACCGAGCTCTCGCCTATCCCCGTTCCTTCTAACTTTGTCATGCCATCGGAGAAAGGTTGCATTGGAAGGATGCCGAGGGATTTTACCACACCGTAAAGAAATTCACCTGTTAGGCTAACCTCGTGGACCAGCTGTTAACTTCGTCTCTTGCGTCGAAACATCACATCCAAGTGCCTCATATCGACCCAACTGTGTAAGACTCGGGGACCTCGATGGGGTTCGAAACTAGGACAGCAGGCTGAAGGTTCTAGTACAGCCAACTTCTTAACCACCTAAGCTACGAGGCCCCATCGGAAGCCGTGAGTTTAATTACATTTCGGTCAAGTTACCCGCCCAACCTACTACAACGTCTGGAGTCCACAAAGTCAGATACAGTAAGCTGACTGCCCAAGCAGGATTTCCTAAGTAATCCACCTAGAATACACCAGATGACTACTAGGCTAAAGTAATCAGTAGGCTGGGTCAAAATGAATTATTCCAAATCTGCCAAAACACCTAATAATACCTCAATGTACGCATGCCGAATTGCCTGAAGGTTCGGAAATCTGATTGGGTGCATCTGGGTATGGGTTCTAATACCCCAACGCAACATGGCGGGTGCACTTTCTCTGATGCAGCCGGTGAATCCGAAAGCGCCGACACTTTATAGGGCAGAACAGGATATGGAATCAGAATGGCGAAACTGAGAAATTAGGACTGATAAATTTAGGAATAGGAAGGATTCAGGACAGGGGTTTACAAAAACAATGATGCCCAGGTGAGCTTGATCGGTTCACCACTGTCAGAGTTAAATGCGCTTAATTGCCGTGCTAGTCGATCTCGTGCTAATCAATTTTTTCCACCTTCACTGCCTCGGCCTTCTCAAGGATGTCTAGCTTACTTGTCAGCTGGGCGTGCTATGAGTCACTGCCTCAATGAGGACAGGGAAGTGGTGGGAAAGTGGGTGAGCCTCCCCCTCCTCCTCCTCCTCCTCCTCCTCCTTCTCCTCCTCCTCCTCATCCTCATCCTCCTCCTCCTCCTCCTCTTGGAGTCACGTGAGGCCGTCTTAACCTGGGCTTTGTGTACGCAATGACACAGGCCTTGATGAGATACAGGCAGGTCAAGATGCCTGTTGATACAGTTGGCATCTGAATGTCACACCCCAAATGTACTGTCCGTTCTGCCTTTGAGGTGCGCCGGCCGAAGATGTTCGCTGAACGTAATTCTGACATAGTTAATACTTCCGATGGCAGTCGAAGTAAATGAGGGACATCTCAGTCGACGCGGGTGCGCGTTGGCACATAAACTTTAGTCGGTTCTCTGTTACCCTGAGCATTACTCTAGAGGGCCACTTGAGGGACTCTCAACGGCTAGAGTTGCGCAGATAGACCAGGGCAACATCGGAGATAAATTGGGTTGTTCCTCACTAAAGTCAGGAATGATTTCACATTAATCTCGGCAGGTGCCTGTTCATGAAGTCAAAACAACCAGCTCTACAACAGCAAGTGTCGTGACCCCACATACACCTTTCTGCAGCTCGTTTAACTGACGTAGACGATGAGACCATGCGTTATTTCGGCAGATGTCTCGCTTTTGCGCAGTCTTATACAGATGTTACTTTTGCCTCATATATCACAATCATGTACATCATGTTAACTGATAGGTCGAGCGTCGTGACCGACTGTGTGCAACGTGTATTCCACAACCGAATAAGAGCAGGGACGGTAACTTGAGCGTGAATTAGTTTATATTGATAGCACACTTGCGCAGCATTTACCGCACTCCCGATCTCCTCCTCCTCCTCCTCCTCCTCCTTCTCCTCCTCCTCCTCCCGCATCCAATGTCAAAACAGAGGCGGTAAGACCAGAGGCTGGACTGGGCGCCGGTGGCAGGCACGGCGAAAACCCGCATCTAGACGTACCACCACACTCTATGGTCTCAAACATACGCTCATCCGGATTTTACGCCAGAAAAAAGAGGCAACTCGGATCCTATTCGGCGCCGCCTGAGCCCGCATCTGGGTGCGTCATCAAATTCTCAATGTTGGCATTTGCTACGGCTACCCGTTCTCAATAACGCCTGACGAACCCCGATATAGCCCCTTTGTTAGTCCAGTGCATCGGCCTCGTGGGCTGATTCCGAAGCAAGCTCCATGTTTGCTAACTTTAACGATACTATAGTTTCGCTGCTTAAAAGTGTACAACTAGTCAATAAGGGAATCCTTCCCATCTCGTACCTTTTCTCTTTAAGGGCAATTCTATGAGACTTCTGGCACGAGAGTTAAATTTTACCTGAGACGGTTCAGAAGTTCCAGCACGATATCGCTCTGTCGATCACTCTGCAGCCGCAAAATGCCGACGTCCTGTTGATTGATTTTTTTCTCCTGTTGCCGCCTCTGCCTTCTGGAGGAGGTTTGGCTGGCTTGTTCGTCTTCGCAGTTCTTTTTCTACCCCGTCGGGCGCATTCATCGTAGGACTGTGTCAGCGCGGTTTTCTGAAGTCACGTGAGGCCGTCTTAACCTGGGCTTTGTGTATGCAATGACACAGGGCTTTATGAAATGCAGGCAGGTCAAGATGCCTGTTGATGCAGTTGGCATCTGAATGTCACTCTCCAAAAGTGCTGTCCGTTCTGCCTTTGAGTTGCGGCGGCCGAAGATGTTCGCTGAACGCAATTCTGACATAGTTAATACTTCCGATGGCAACGGACAGGGCAATTGAGCCGTGGCCCAATGATACAGCGTTCAGCTTAATAACGTTCGACGGCCAAAGGACGTACTGTAGAAGTGCTGACCCATGTAATGTTGACAGGAATTCCGAAATGCCTTTTCGACTTGAAAAGATTACTTAAATAGGGTTGTAGTAGTAATCATCTTGCTGCATAATTCGCAGAAAATTCGGTTACTTCAGGGTGCCAGTTTTTGAGGGAACTTATTTCCGGCCGCCTGCAAAAACCGCACTGTAAAAAATGACTACTTACATAGAGTTAGCTTTTCTCGTTGATTTTTGATGCCCTTATACATTCAGATATATTTCTCCGAAATCATTCATAAAAATCTTAATTCTTCTACGCATTTAGAAGTAAATAGCGTCTTCTTCAGATTTTATACTTGAAGGAGGGTTATAATTCGTTTTCAAAAACCTTTCCAATTTCTGAATAGTTTTGAACCCGATTGGCCGTTACATGCATTCAAGGTTTGCAAACAACAAGCTGCATACTTTCCGTGTACGGAAAATTATGCATTTCTATAAGCTTCCAAGAGAAGATCATATGAGATTCATAAAATTCAGCAGTGGATTTGGGCCATATTGTAAACTTTACAAGCAACATTAGTAAATGCGGAGAGACCATATTTCATGAACAGGCTCTTCACAGCCTTAAGAATCTCATAATTAGAAACTCTTTTGAAACCAAATTATGCCCTTCCATTAAGTGTCATATTTGAAGAAGGCACAGTTTTCTTCCAAATGAGCAAAATACTGAATATTTTTGTGCATGTTTTTTTTTATAAAATATATTTGAATTTACGAGGGCGTAGAAAATCAATGGGAAAAAGTTCACGCTACTTAAGTGGTCATTTTTACAGAGTGTAGTCTTTGCAGGCGGCCGGAAATAAGTTCATTCAAAAACCGGCATCCCGAAGCAACTGAAAAATCTTGGGTTTAGGATGCACGGTAATTAATACTACAACCCTACTTGGGCACTCTTTTCGAGTCGAAAGCGCATTTCAGGATTTCGGTTAACATTTCGCGAGTTAGCATATTTCCTATACGTCTGCGATTGAACCTGTTTACTCTATTCAAATTTAGTAGCCACTGATTGGTCTGTCGGTATGGAAACTGATTCAAACTTCTACACCTTTGACATGTGTTTCAACGAAGTCAGATGAAATCTTTATAAATCGCCAATCGCACAAAACATAAACCTCAGAGGGCATCGTTTTTCGCGAATAGATCTCGAAACAAATGACTGGACATTACGCACTTGACTCTTCGACAGACTTCTTATAACACTAACTCTTAGAGAAAAGTCAATGAAAAGCTGTGCAGGAATAAGTTTCCAAACATTGCTTCACAGATATCGCTGTACTTCGTTTTTGCATAGACAAGTTTTATGTAATACTAAACACCAGAAACACCAACAAGCATCTGTATACGACGTAGATGATCCACAGACGGGCCACAGATGGAATAAATACCCAATATACAGCGACTGAGAATGACAGGTGACGAAACTGTGATGCATTTTTGTCCAATGAAGTGCTAATGGTCCATTTGGTAGACCCCGGCGGTGGACCAACTGCGCCAGGTGTGTCTGTGCGTATGTTTATGCTTCTGGTCCCAACTGCTGACCTGGTTTATGAGTGAGTGAATGAAGGCAAAATAAGCCCGAAACAGTACTGTATCAATCTACCCGCATTCTCTGTCGTCCCTCCCCACTGCTATATATACAGTGCGTTACGAATCTCATGAAATGCTGGCCGAAATTCTGAAATTCATGTTAAATTAGGAAGGAATACTTAAGTGGGGTTGTAATACTGACTGGCATGCAGCATAATCCTATAGTATTTCGTACTTGACAGGATGCCGGCTTTTAAATGCACTTCTTTTCAACCTACTGCGGAAACCACACTCGATATAAAATGACTACTTATGTAGCATGCATTTTTCACATTGATTTTCGATGGTCATATAAATCAAAATATATTTTATAGAAAACATGTGCAAAATATGCCTTTTTACTCTTCTGGTAAGAAATCACATTGTCTTAACATTTGATACCCAAACAAAGTTTATAAAGGTTTTGTGAATTACGTAATAAATAAATAATGAATATTTTTATACATGCTTTCGATGAAATATGTCAGGATTTGTAAGGGAATCGAAAATCAATGGGGACAATTAACGCTACTTAAGTAGGCACTTTTTTACAGAGTCCGAAAGGACGGTCCAAAAGAATTTTGTTCAAAATCCGGAATCCCGAAGTTGCTGAAATATCTTGGGTTTATGCTGCACGTTAATTAATACTACAACCTAACTTGGGTAATCTTTTCGAGTCGAAAGCGCATTTCAGGATTTCGGTTAACATTTCATGAGTCAGCATACCTACTGTAGGTCAAGATGCCTGTTGGAGGAGTCGGCATCTGAATGTCACTCCTCAAAAGTGTTATCCGCCCGGTCTTTGAGTTGCGTCGGCCTAATATGACCACTCCCTGAGGTTTGTAGGCATGGCCAGTCTCTCCTATTTGCATTGCAAGTTACGAGTTTGAGTTAAGTCCCCAAATTGTCGATTTGGAGGTCTGTCTGCAATTTCCGCCCGGTTTCCCCAACGAAGTTGCTACTTGACGGTTCGGCCGTCGTTGCTGACGATGTCCACCATGTGCTCCACAACAAGGCGGAGCAAGGACGGTGATTTGCACGTGAATTTGTCTACAGTGGTAGTAGACTTGCGCAGTGTCTACCGCACTCTCTCCTCCTATCCCACCTGGACTCGGTATCAAGACAGAGTCAAGAAGACCGGAGGCGGTGGAAGGCGTAGGTGGATGAGACGACCGAGCCCGCACCCTGCCGCTCCACTCCATGTCAAAATGTCAGGTATTTAACTAACAACAGCAACATCCCAACAGGTGTCACAAGGATGACGAGGATGAGTGGACAGCCATGCCCACGACCTATATTCCCAGCGAGAACGCAAGCGCATTTACCGACAGGGAACCAGGTGTCACGGAACTGCCAGCGGGCACCAGACTCAGAGGACCATGGTTTGCTAATCCTGGTATAGCAGACGCTCACAGACCTTCACATTGCAACTGACTTTGTAAACAACTGCTGAGGCTGTCTGAGGTTGATGAGCTATGCCCATTCTGGTGGTTTTTTGGCCGTCACCTGTTTTTTCAGCGTATGCTTTTCTCGATAGAATGACTGAAGTATCTATTGGCTCTGTGGGGACGCCAAAGGTCTAGTCATTTACCTCTTGCCTGCGGGTGTGTTGCAATGTGTTCCAACTCTTTGGAACTCCTTTGCGAACAAAGGATGACTGCTGTTGAAGTGTAGTAGTTTCCTTGTGTCGGTGGCTTTTCTGAATACTGTAGTTTGCATTTGTCCAGTTGCACATCAATGCCCAAGCAAGTCGAGGAAAGGCAATTTGTTGTTTTTTTTTCAGTTTTCATATGCAGGCGGTCTCTCGACCTATAAGACAGGTCGACTGTCCTTTCCGACGACGTCCAGCTCACAGTGACTTGCGCGTGATTTCTCTTATAGTTATAGCAGACTGGAGAAGCATATATGTGCTCTCTCTTCTTCTCCCCCACCTGGAACAGGCATCAAGACCGAGTCAAGAAGACTGGAGGCGGCGCAGGTAGATGGCACTCCGAAAACCCGCACCTATGCGTACCACCTCACCCCCAGGTCCCCACAACATACACTGAACAGGATTTTGCACAACATGATAAACGGAACAGCTCGGATCTGAACTGGCGTGGCGTGAGCCTACACTTGGGCTTGTCATGAATGCACAGCTATGATAATCTAAGTGAAGCAACATGTGGACTGCAGGTCAGATGTAACTGAGGTCGGATGAAACAACGAATAAGTAGGAATATAACCTACTCAAATATATATAGTAGGTATCATTTCTAGGCATCTGATATTTGGGTGCCCTCCCGACTGTTACTTGCACATTCCCAATAACGCCTGCCGAACCCCAATCTAACCCCTGCGTTAGTTCAGCGCATCTAACGCGCGGTCTGTTTGTGGGCGTCTCTACCTATACTACCCGCCAGAGGAGGCATAACCCGTCGACCTCAGGTAAC
>CACRXP010000243.1:90600-105118 GCA_902702965.1 Spirometra erinaceieuropaei | reverse complement strand
GACTTACGGAAAAAAGGGCGCAAATTCCGTTTGACGGAGGAATGTCAAACGGCGTTTGATGAACTCAGAGCCCGATTTTCAGCGGCACCGATACTGATGTTTCCCAATATTACCAACACAGCGCCTCTTTTCATACTTGGTACAGACGCCAGCGCCTTTGCCAGGGAGGCGTTCCGTCGAAAGTAGACGATAATGGTCTGGAACGCGTTATCTCTTTCGCTGGCGAAACGCCGACCAAATCGCAACGGAACTATTGAAATACTGGCCATAATCACCTTTGTTAAACAGTCTCGACCTTATCTTCTAGGGAAGCCTTTTGTCATCCGTTCAGATTATAAGGCTCTTCAATGGTTTCAAAACACCAAGGATGCCTAACAGAATGGAGAGAATCGTTTTAAAAGACTGAGGTTACTTTTAGCGCGGACCCTGGATGGGGATGACATGATCATGTATTGACGAAGATGACTGGTATTCGCTGACTCCCCACCGCTGACATATCTTCCCGCTCGTCGTTCGTCGCTCGTACCCTCTGCCGTCAACACACTCCAAGATCTTTTCATACAGTTGCCGACAACTCTGCCGTACCCACTGGTGTCTAACTGCTATGATGGGACAGCCTTCCATCCCAAAGGGATAGTTTGTATGGCACCTCGTTTTTTCCGCGTGTCGTTATTTCTCACTCCTACGTTTATATTCTTCTATCTACGTAACATTAGATTTCATACGCCTCGAACCTCCTTTCTTACTATATCCACATGCCCGTGTTTGATGTGGTGCTTAGCAATTCCGTCCAATGTCTACCTGACCGAAGGGCCATTCCAGGTGATCTATTTAACGGTGTGTGCTCCCCTCGACCTCATCGAACGCTAATTGGTGGCTGCTAGTGCGCCATTTATCGACACACCCCCTCGTTGCCCTCCCACCCCAACCCCCTCATTTGACGGCGCCCGCTCTCCAGGGCCTGGCCCTTTGTTAGCCTCGGATGTTTATGAGCCAGGTCATAACATACGCGACTGACTCTGAGACTTGGACGCCCTCCTAGTCACCATGCCAACACTTCAGCATACCTTTTAAGCTTCCTCTCAACGTCCGCAGGGCGACAAGCCGTCGACGATGGCGTTACTCCATCTACCTCGTTTCCGCTCGCCAGCTGCACTGTGCTGGAACTTTCCGACACACCGGACTCTACAGGCATCGCTACCGGACGTTTTACCACATCGCGTCAGTCGCAACGGCTGACTGAACTGACTTTGCCACGGAGTTAACGCGCCTGGCGTCCGCTGCGTTCCCCAACCTACACCCATCTGGCCGTGACCGTCTCATAACCGGCCTCCTTGACCCTACTATCATCGACAGTCTCCGTCTTTACCCTCTTACTAGCCGAAACGCAGCCATACAGCTGCGCAGTCCGTATGAAGCCTATCACAGGCCACAGGCCCCTTCCCGGCCCCCACTATACCTGGGGAACCCCAACCCTCGGAGGGGCGGAACCCTTTGCGCGCCCGCTTCCCGCATCCCAAACCCAGCTACCAGTACTGTGCGACGTTTGGACATCGGGCACGCCACTGGGGGCACAACCCCCTGTAAGTCCCCTTCAGTCGACTTTGTTTACCTTAATGGTTTGTCCGGTGTCCCTTCCTTTACTATACTTGGACTGCTTACCGGCCAGTCGATAAGGCGTTAGTCAATACATCTCTCGGCATCGTCCATAAAATCTCCTAAAACTTGCCAAGTTTCAAAAGGCCCCTGCCAGTGACCCGTAGTCTGCGCGCCGCTAACGGTACAGCGACAGCTATCTCCAGTAGCATTTCCTTGCATCCTTCCTCCAAACTCTTCACGTGCTCCACCAATACCATGGGGCGTACCCACCTTATTCCCCACACTATCGACACAGGCGATGTCAAACCTATATAGCAACCTCCGCGACGCATTCCCCTCCGCTATGGGGAAGAAATTGATGAGTTACTGAACGAACCGTTGCAAGCGGACATTATTGAACCTTCATCATCCCCCTAGGCCTCTCCCATTGTCTTAGTACCTAAGAGGGATGGCCTGCTTCGGCTGTGGATTGATTGTTGCCTCCTTCTCGTTTAGACGATGCTTTAGACACACTAAACAACGCAGCTTGAAATACATCCTTACGATCGCCATAAGCCTGTTTTTACCGTCCCACAATGGTTGCACGAACTCCTGACCTTGTCTTTCGGTCTCTGTAACGCCGCCAGCACATTTCAACGACTAATTTGCCGCGTCCCACAGCCGTTCATCCCAGGTAAACGTCTTGTCTACCTAGACGACAGTATCGTATTTAGGCGTTCAATGGAAGAGTGTAATACGACTTTATGCAGTGTTGGAGGCCCGCAGGGTTGCCGGCCTTACCGCCAACCCCACGAAGGGCCGTTTTTACGGATTGAGATTCGGTTCTTGGGTCACTTACTGACTCCCGGACGAGTTTTACCCCTTCCCGACTGAGTCCAATGCATCCGCGCCTGGCCAATCCCGACCAACCAGACAAAGTTGCGGAGCTTTCTCAGTCTAGTCTCGTACCGTAGACGTTTCATCCGCAATTTTGCCCACCTTGCAAACTCCCTCCAAAAATTCCCCGAAAAGGGCGGAAAGTACATCTTGTCGGATGATTGTGCACGTACCTTCCGCGACCTACGAGTCGCCCTGTGTTCGGTCCACTTACTCTCCCTCCCTAATGTAGATGAAGACATCCCCCGCAGTTCATTTCAGACGCCGGTGCCAGCGGCTACGCCATAGGTGCCGATAAAAATGGGATGGAGCACGCAGTCTGCTTCGCTAGCAGCACCCTCACAAGAAGACAGCGGAATCATTGTGCCTTCCGTAGAGAATTACTAGTGATCGTCGTGTTCCCACGTCAATTCAAACACCTGCTGATTGGCTAACGATTCATACTCCGCACAGATCATTGGACCCAGCAATAGCTACGTTCCTTTAAGGCTCTCATGGATTAACTAGTCCGTTGGCAAAAATTTCTGCAGGACTTCTATCTCGAATGCCACAGACATGGCAATGCGGATGCCCTATCCCGCTTTCCCCTAGCCCACCAACCCCGAAATCAACTTACACCTCGCGGGCCCTAACACAATTGTTGTACCCGAGTCTACACGCCACACCTGACCGTCAGCTCAGGACATGGATCCGGGCATTGTCGTTATATACCACCAACTGAACCAGGGACTATCTAAACTCTCTGAACGGGAGATGAGAGGGTCCATACAAAATGCACGCCTACTGTTGAACCACTGACCCCATCTCACCATCAAAAATGACCTAATGTCCCTTCGCGACCCCACTCCCAATCTGTTGCCCCAAATTGGATTTGGATGTTTAAACGAGTCCCTCCTCAACGATCTCCACACAGCAGTGAACCATTGCGACCAACGCCGCACAGAACTTGCTGCCCGCGCGCGTTTTTGGTGGCCGTACTTATGCTCTTCTATCCTCCACTTTCGTCAGTCCTGCGCCACGTGTGCTTCCTGCAAACCTTCCATTCCTGCTGCTCGAGTCCCAATTCAGTCCGTGACTACCAGTTTCCCTGGTGAACGAGTCGGCTTAGACATCATCGGTCTGCTACCTATTTCGGTCCGTGGATTTGAATACAATTCTTGTCATGGCCGACTACTTCACCAAATGGGTCGTAGCCGTTCCTCCCCGCCTTCGCCAGGACGCCAAATCAGTCACAAGGACTATCAGTCGCACGTGGGTAAGCCGTTAGGATGCTCCTTTATCATTCCATTCAGATTGTGGCAACAATTTTGACTTTCAGCTGTTCAGATATGCGTGTGATATTCCGGAGATTCCCAAAACACGTACGACCCCATACCACCGCGAAGAAAGTGATCCCGCAGAGCGCACCAACTGTAGGACGCATAACCTTCTCCTTGTTTCTTCCAGAGATGGGACGTGGACTCGCCCCTCTGCCTCCTAGCTTATAGAGGACTCGTTCATTCTTCCACAGGATTCGCCCCTCAATACCTAGGGACCGGACGTGATCTGCAACTTCCGGTCGACCTTCCTTAACCCCGAGTTAACCGCTCTCATCGATTTTGCCGCATACCCTCGCGAGGCTATTCGTCAGGCGCAAGGCGCGGCCCGGATCGTCCTAGGGGCACCATGCCTCTATCAAAAGGAGCAGTTTGGACCCCAAAAAGAACTACTTACGCGATGCGCACAAAATGTCCGGTTTTTTGCAACGGTCAGCTATACAAGCAAACTGATGGTGTAGCGATGGGTTACTGCTTGGGCAGTTTCTCCCCAATATCTTCCCTGGGCTAGTTTGAACAAACGAGTCTCAAGGCCACCATCAGTGGTATTGATTTCTACGGTCGGTACCTGGACGATATCTTCTGCCTGACAAGTCCTGACACCGACATCGATGGCCTAGTCCAAAAGTTTAACAGGGAGCGCCCCTCGCTGAAATTTTCTACAGAGATTCAGGCGAATAAGGAGGCATGATCGCTGGAACAAGTGCTCTATTAGCCTGATTTTTCGGATTCTCACTCGAATTCATCATCAGAGACCGAGTCAGATGAGGGTAGTGGATTGCCGAGGTGTTGCGACATTTATAGGATGCAGTTACTAGGCCGCTACATGCCTGTCGCAGTTGGCAGCTCCCGAGTGCATCACAGCTCGACTGGCTAGGTGTTGAAGTACGCTGTTGTCATGCAGTAGCTATGCTCTCGCATGCCCGTTAAGATTATCGGCTCACGAGAATAGCGAAATCGCGTTCCTCGATGTGCTTCTCCACAGACGAGAGGATGAGTCTATCCAACACAAGGTATTCCGAAGGAGAATCTGGACGAGACAATACACTAATTTTCACAGTTTTTTCCCCTAAACCTAAAACGAAATTCTGTCCAGGGATTGGTGGCTAGAGTACGTCGCATCTGCTCTCCTGAAACGGTTGAAGTAGAACTCCAGCAGTTGCAAAACACGCTCCGCGAAAACGGCTATCTAGAGAGATTCATCCTCCGGAAGATTAGAGAGCGTGCCACAAAACCTGCCGCTGCAACTGCAGAGAAGAAAGAATTGTTTCTAAGACTGCCTCTTCTGGGAGATGCAGCAAACGAATTAGTGAGACGACGTTTATGGAGGGGTATCACGAATGCCTTCCCCGCGGCAAACCTGTGCGTATCCTTCGCAAACTCCCCTCCTACGACTGGGGAGTAAAGACCGACTGCCGTTGCAGGCCACATCGATCTGTACTTATTCATTCACTTGCTCCTGTGGAGCGGGATACATTGGCTGTAAAACAAGGCGTCTGCAAGACGGGTAAGCGAACACGTGCCTGCCTGGCTAGGCAGGGGCAAAATCCATCGACTTGGAGTTCGATTCTCGAGCATCTAATAGATACGAACCACCAAGTCCACGTCAAAGAAGCTTTTCAAGTTGTCTACCAGACACCAGCGCACCACTCTAAAGGCCTACTCAAGGTGGTAGTGACTATCCGGTTAGTGAATCCAGTGCCCTGTTGACGTTGATACAAGCAGTCTGTATTCTCTGGCTGACTCCAGGTGCTGATCGCACGCCGTCCCAACCCCCTGAAAACAGTCACACGCACTCCGCGCGTTTGACATACAGACAGTCCTCACACCTCACCCCCCCCCTCCCCCTCCCCCAGCTCCAACGTCCTCAGCATGCTGGCTTTGTCGTGCACGCGGCGTGGGAACAACGAGTGTGACTGACCGCTACCCCTGGCACACAAACCCAGACCCATAGCTCAACTGTTCATTCTCCATGTAGTTTTAGCGGTCTGTTGATGAACTGCCGAAAGCATTTGTTTGACTTTGATCGTCTTTTCAATCCTAGCATGGGAATTTTCGCAGGTGCGTTGATTAACTGGGTCTACTGCAACGGGCCGCGCGCGAGTTTCTCTGGACCAACTCCGCGGCCGGATTAGGCCCCGCACGCGTTATTCGGGCTGTGGACCCCCATGAGAATGTGAGAGGTGAGAAGATGCCACTGAGCTTGTCCATCAGTCCCTGAACCAGTCACCCACCAACTCACGCACACATTACTGGCCACAAAGACCGACTTAGCCTCTCCGTTGGCAGCCTTCCAAGTCACGACTTTTAGCGTGTCCTGATAGATCCTACAGCGCCAGATTTATTCCAGTGTGGAATGCGCTGAAGGAGACCATGGAGACGGAGCTCCTCCAGTCGAGGTCATTCTCTCGTCCCTCTACCGTGCACCAATCGATTATTCGAGTTAGTCAGTCCTATGACCTTGAGATTGGGCGCAAGTGACTGGCCCGGCGTGGGGTCTGCGCCTAGGCCTGCCACCACACCGACTCCTCCCATGTGTGGTACTTGTTATGGAATGTGAGGACTCCGGGCCGCCTACTTAAAGCGTGTCATGCGGTCCGTTTTGATGGTACACCCCGCAGTCGCACAGTAGGACATGACCGATCTACGTAAGGAGGAATTTGGTCTATTGAGGCTAGCTAATGCGTGCTAGCCGGGATGTCTGCTTTCACCAACTCACAAGGCCGCGAGCTTCTGATTGGGTGATCTTGGTGGACGCGTTCGTAGTTCATCTGCCCAATGCGTTGGCCCTATTGCGAAGGCGCAAAGCTGGCGAAACACCTCTCTGGTCTTGTAACCAGTACCCGTGGCGGGGGCATGACAATCCAATGTGTGCTTTTACGCTATTGGCCACCCGTTAGTAGCATATTCATATTACGCGGTTAGTCGGCTAAAACTGATGCATTTCAGTACAGAAGCTTGACTCGCCTTTCTGACCGAAGGTGAAAAGGTTTGTACCGAAGAATATACTCAAGGGTCGCACACAAATTTCCGAGTAACTGAAGAAGGTTAAACATAGCACTGTTGAGAACTTAAACACAGAATTTCTTCCGTTCACAAAAGCACCCACTCATTACTGTCCTTAATTTACTATTGTTCAGACGTAATCTTCTAGGACTTGACGGACAGAATTTCCACCAAGCTTCAGACATTTACAACCATCAATTGTACTGATTACTAGAAAATACACAAGCATACAAGTAACAATATATTTTAGATTATTTCGGTGTTATTGATTTTTTGCTCAAAATGCTCTTGAAAGACTAGCTTATATATGTATATATCTCCTGCTGACAGCCGTTTGTGTAGGAGGGAGTTATATTCTGCTTTCGCAATGCACAAGCTCGTGTGGTTGAATTCATGGTTTCTCCAGATCGGACGGCAAGCTGATTACTGTGTGTCTAACTTTACAGACATTTACGGTGGACAATAGAGGATCCGTATTCCATATACTCTTTTTGCGTTATCCACATGCGGTTGAAGCTTGAAAGCGAGGTAAGAATGGACCCACCTATCCACACAGAGTACTTCCTCTCCGGCGGTGCTACTACTTTGGCTGGCACTTTCGACCCGAAAAGGTGATTGACCTCATTCTGCAGTCTATCCACTAAACCGGGAAAGAGAGTTGAGCCTCCTGAAAGCAGAATGTTCCCCATAAGGTCACGTCGAATGTCAATATCACACTTCTTCACGGACTGCAGAATGGTCTGATGCAAGCCCCGACCCTCGATGCCCAACAGGGACGGCTTCAGAAGGGCCTCAGGGCAGAGAAACCGTTCCTTGCCCACGGTAATGACCTGACCGTCTGGCAAGACGAAGTTCTTCTCCGTGGCGGCACCCCTCTCTGCGGCCTTCATCTCCGCTTCGTAGTCCACTGCCACGTAGCAGAGCTTCTCCTTGATCTCCCGCACGTTTTCATGCTCTGCTGTACTGACGAAGGCATGGCCACGTTCTGCGAGGAGTTTGACCAGGAAGTCAGTGAGGTCACGGCCCGCCAGGTCGCTTCGGAGGACGGCGCTGGGTACGCAATAGCCCTCGTAGACGGGAACGGTGTGAGTCACCCCGTCGCCGCAGTCCAGCACCATGCCACTTGTTCGTCCAGAGGCGTATACTGACAGGATGGCCTGCATAGCGACGTAGGCGGAGGGGCAGTGGAACTTCTCCAACATCGTCTCCAGCATTATTTCTCGATTGCGCTTCGGGTTGAGTGGTGGTTCCGTCAGCAGAACTGGATGTTCTTCCGGCAGGGCCCGCAAGCCGTCGTAAAAGACGTGGCTCCAGACGAGCTCCATGTCATCCCAATTGATCACCACACCGTGCTCGATGGGATACCGAATGGAGAGGATACCGCGACGGGAGAGGGCTTCTTTGCCGACAAAGAGCTGGTCTCTAACACCGACTAGGACGGCCTGTTGGCGGGGACGTCCGACGATGGAGGGCACGACTACGCTGGGCTCATCAATGCCTGCGAAACCAGCTTTACACACGCCGGAACCGTTGTCGAGGACAATGGGTACAAGGGTATTGCTGTAGTCTGACATGCTGCGTGTAGACTGCTAGACTGACATGCTGTGTGCTCAGAGGAAAATATAAACTCTAACGGCAATATCTGCTAATTGAATGACAGTTTCCTGCCGAAGTGTGCATGCGTAGACGAACACGCGCACCGTGCATGCATTTCCAGTGACGCAATTTGGTCCCCAGCGCTCTCATCCAAATTCGCCGTAGTAGATCCACGCGCAAACAGAGACGCCCTCATTCCGCACTAGTCAGCGCTGCGTCGGCGTTGCGGGCTCCATCCCTCGCCAGGTGACTGTGACGGGGGCAGTCCAAATGAGTCAATGGCAAGAAGGACACAACCCGAGCTCTCTCTCCCTCTCTCTCTCCGGGACCTTGTCTGAGCACAGCGGATTACTGACTCGCATAACTGTCATCTAGCTGAGAGTGGTGCGGGGGGGAGGCGGTACGGCCTTCTATGCGCGTCGAGGGTGATTAAGCATGTACTTCCGCGATTTGTTTTTGTCGGAGGGGAATCAGAGGTAGAAGACTGCGCCTTTTCTCCCGTATTAATTTGCGAAAAGAGGCTCAAACTCGACATGACGTGAACGGAGAGGAACGTATCAAACGTTCTGCCTTATACGACGCTCAAATGCTGCTTCGGGTGAATGGCGCTTTCAGCTTGTGGGCAGGGGCGCATTCCTTTGTTCTGACTTCTGCAGACAAAGTCGTCTAAATCTCCTCAATGCGCGGTCGTCCTTTGGTCGGATTAGCAACCGTCTGGCACGCTTCAGCTCGCTGATCTTAGCTTCAGACAGTGCTAAATTATCTGTTTATTATAGTTCCTGAGCAGTGTCTTCTCAGTTGAACCTTTCCAGTCAAAGCTTTCCATTCAAATGAGTGCTCATCAGAGGTGACCGTAATGCTCATTATGAAAATATTTGCAGTTGCCTGTAGGAAACACCCCAACTAAGAGGTAAACTCGTGTTTAGTGGGTCACTAATGATCTGAACTAAACACTCTAACGCTTGAGTCACGGGTTTGAGCCCCAGTGGCTCTGATTTAGAATATTCAGATCATCTTATTAGAACAGCCGGAGCTCAGTTCAGTTCAGTTTTATTGAGGGAAATGAAGGTCTTCACCTTTGAACTCCCTATTTGTTTATAAGCAACAGCAAAATCTCAAAAACTGGAAAGAGGTATCATAAAGGTTACAAATAATCAGAAAAGCGTCAGCTCTGTACAGACAACCACACTGTCTCGAATGTTAGTGGTACGAGCAGTTGTACAGCGGTCGTTTCGAGTGCAGGGTAATAAATGATATACCCGGTGACAAACGTTGCATAGGTGCATGTCAGTAAGCGTAGGCGATGGAATGGAGACAATAAGAAATCCAATTTAACATGTTACTGAAATATAGCAAGTAGTATCATAACAACGGTATTTTTCAAGGTTACAGGGCTAACATTTATGATAAAGATTGCCCAGCGAGGTCTCTGATATCCACACAGTTAATTTCAAGACAAGGAGATGTTTGAAAAGTCATTTTGGCTAACACGTGTTCTCGAAAACTCATCCGTTGCATAGAATTGAAAATATAAAAAGTTTACAAGGTTCACAAGCGACTCCGGGGCCACCCACATGACGAGGTCGGCGTGTTATGATCTTTGGGGTAAGGCGGTGACATAGGCTGTGAGTGGTGTTTGCAAGTCGGGTACGTGGAGTACACATCACTGTCCTCAGGAGGTTGGGGCCACGTGCAATCGTCATCTGGGGTCGGCGTTGACCACGGAAGACAGAGCGCCTGTGTCAACGTCTTCTGACAACAAAGCACTAGATTTGCAAGCCGTATAGCCATGACCTCACTGTCGCTAACACTCGTTGGTGTAGGCCTCTGGAGAAGTTTGCTGGTGTCCGGTAGATAATTGCAATTTTTACGTAACTGTATTGGCCTGAGGACGAATTACCGAAAGCACATGTTTGCCAGATTGCTTCTTAACGTGTGACGTGAGAATATTCGTAGAAAGGGATGTTTGTTGAAGCTACTTAATGCCTGCTAGGAAACTGGCTTATTTGTCGTTTCTATAGCGGCCCGGGTCAATCATTTAGGCACTACATTGAGAAAGAGAACGTGAATTTTGAATTTGCGTTTACTTCAGGCGATCAATATTGCAGGTGGCGATGCCAAAATTTCCAAAGACACAGTCGAATCAGTGTACCAGTTGGTAACGTGGACGAATCTGCATGTAGGACGGAAGAGAAGTGTTCCGTTTTATCTTGGAGCTGTCGTCTGGAGTTCTCTCAGATAGTCGCACAGGAACGATTAGAAGACGGCAGAAGCTGAGGCAGCTCTTTTCTTATCTTTCCGCCTTTCCCACCCAAATACGCACATGTGGAGTCCGGGCTTGAAAGATGGCTGAACTTGGACGACTTCCAAGCCAAAAATAGTCATCCCAGTCTTCTTGTCTTTGTTGGTACCAACTCGCACTCCATAAGTAGTGTCTGTCGATAAGATGGAGCAGGAAGTAATGCTGGAAACGGTTGTGCTGAGAAATGGGAGTAGGGTTAACCGGCCGGCAAGGGCGACTTTAACGAACCGTGTTTTGCTCGGGGAACTGCAAGAAAACTTCGTGAGACAAGTCGCCGCTTGATACCGGCTGCTCTTCTAATGCTATATTTTATATTTAGCAGGTATATGTCAGATTAATTATTATCAGATCTCTACATTAATATACGCCTTGGCAGGGCGTAGATCTGCATGAACGAGCTTAAGGGCAAGCCGTAATAAGTCTCCTTAAGGTAACAGGAAATAAAAGAGGAGGGAAAGCTTGTGAGTAGCAGAGGCAGGGGGTCGGGGAGAGGTCGAGATGCTCATTAGAGGGCGACGACGCACTGTCTCAACTGTTGTGACGCCATGTTTAGCGGTTGATCTGTCGTCTGACCTGGTGGTGCGGTCGAAGTCCGTTTTCGACCATGGCGGCTGCAGGAACAGAACAAGCGCCTTACCGTATGCGTTGACGAGGCACCCTCGCTTTGTACGTGACGCCCAGCACAGGACTCTGAAAGCCTACTTAGTATGCTTTAGAGCACTAGCTCACACTTGATGGCTCAAAAGTTGTCAAAGTTGGTCAAAAGTGTAGAATGCGTCGCAAAGGGAATGGTTACAAAAATGTGTGTAAGCATAGGAGGCAATACGTAAACAGTTGCAATGGATGCACAGTGCAGAGGTCGAAGTATGTAACCCTCTGTCGAGGTGCCGGACTAACTTTCCTTTAACTGTCTGGTTCCTCTTCTTTAACTGTACTGTCTCGGTGAACGGACAATCCTTTAGGGGTTTACCGCGTGCCGTGTGCGGGTGTGTGATCAGTCCTTTGATTATTCATCTCTGCTTATTCATCCTGACTCTTCCTGTCGGGGCTTGCTGATAGCGCCTTTCGCGTTCTCAACAACAGTGTTAACATGAGAGACATATCGAAATAGTTACCATGGCTGCATACTGCGGAGTGAGCCGCCCGTTCCAGTCTTCAGTTAAAAGAAATTTTGCCCCTAAAACGGGCAACGCGGTAAATTCGCTGGTCCTACATGTGGGCTGGATCGGAGTCTAGGAGACGTTATCAGGAATGTGCACCCTTGAAAAATGCCAGTATTGGGGGTGTAATGGTACGCACAGTTGCTAGCTCACGTCGCGCCAAATGGGATCTGTGCCGCTCCTATTTTTGTTGGGGTAAGTTTTGGGTTTTCGGTCAGGGGTTTGGCGGTACGTCTAGGTGCGGTTTACGCTGTGCCAGACGCCTGTGTCCCTTCCAACCTCCTGTCTTCTTGACTGTGTTTTGATACCGGATCAAGGTGGGGGAAGAGGAGGAGAGGTAGAGTAGATGCTTCCCAGGTCTACTATCATCATAAAAGAAATCACATGCAAGCCCCCGTCCCTGTTCACACGCTGCTGTGGAGCATTCGGGGAACATCGTCGACAATGACGGTGGAACTGTCGTGTGGTTAGGGCTGGACTGCTGGTGTAAATACCGCCAAGTTTGGCTCCAGGATATGCAAATGATTGCACAACACAACTCGACAATCCTTTTTCAGAGTTCACAGAGAGTGAGAGTTTTTCAAGCGATCTTTCCTGATGCAAAAAAGTACTTCTCGTGTAAATGGCCCCGATTCTAGCTGCACGTGGGATTACCAACATTTCGGACAACGCAAATTTCCAGGAAGACAGGATTAGTTGACGTCAACGAACTTTTCGGCGGTCTTGTCATTATGTTATTAGCGACAGAAATAAGGGAGACTGGAATGGCCATTTCTGGCTTATTAGCCGTCGTCAGCCAGTCATACCCAACCCCGAAGCGTGGAACACCCAAGGCTCGAACTCGCGACCTGCTAGGTAGAAGTCCACGCCTCTAACCACTGGGCTACGAGCCCGTTGCCCTGTCGGTTTCGATCGGGAATATACAATGGTGGGGGCGTTCACTGATCGTTCTTACGGAAGTCACTCGTTCCGTTGATGTAGGCAGTATGTTATTGCTAACTGCGAGTGTTGACTATGACTTGTGTGCTGACCTGACGAGAGTGAAGCTGACTTGCTCGGTTCCTAACCTTATCTCCGTTTTCACTCCAAAGATATTTAAAAGAAGCAGTGAACTTGCTGGTTATGTAGTGATTCTACTCCGAGCCCCTGCTGTCGCAACGCGAATGTCTACACTTGCGCATCAGGGCCGTCTGGTGTTCGGCCACTCGGCCTTCCAACTGACTAATCAAATTCAAGGCTGAGTCAGGACGCTTTGACGCACAGTGGGGACGCCGTTCTCCCCCCCCCCGCGCCAGAGGCACTCTTCGCTGGCTGCCAACCCCTTCCGGTCCATTCTCCAATTGTTATGTACGAAATGAATAATCCTCCCAACCGATGTCCATCATCTCTCTCCATTCGGGATCGAGCCTGAGAGTCGTGGTATCCGGGGTCTCACTCTCGGCTTAGGCTGTTGCGATAGTCCGTATCAGTATGTATCAGTGTATTTCAGGGAAAGTAGGTGTGTACCTTTTGTTGGGAGTGCCTACACTCGCAAAAACAAGAGCAAACCAATCAATGGAGATCACGTGCGTTTGCTCTCTCTCTGCCGCGCTGTCATCTCAATCAGGCGCTTTCCCATTGGCTGCTCCCCTCTTCCCGAAGGTCATTGGACCGAGTGCCGGCGAACCACGCTAGCGTGTGATAAATATGCGTCACCCTTAGCTAGACGCGACTTGCTAATACGTGTTTGCTAATACACGTTCCGTGGCCAGCCGTGTGTTCTTTGTCTGCTGTCTTGATATTGGGAACCAGGGTCGAGTGCGCATACGCTCCACGGGATTTCAAGTACCAGGCGGGTCATGACAAATTGGCGACGCAGTTTCTCAACTACAATGGCTGACGAGTACGCAGACTTGAAGCAGATGTTGCAGCAGCAGCTGAAGCTGATGGACGCACTCACCGCCAAGCTATCCAATTCATCTATGGGCCAATCAAGCGCGGCCGGTGGTTCACAATCTGTTGATCACATTGCCGGCAGCATCCCCGAATTCTTGTATGACCCGCAGGCCCATATCACCTTTGATTCCTGGTACAAGCGATACGAGGACTTGTTCTCTGTCGATCTGGCTGCCCAGGACGATGCATGGAAGGTCCGACTCCTTCTTCGCAAACTGGGTCCGGCTGAACACGAGCGTTATGCAAACTTCATCCTTCCCAAGAATCCCCGGGAAGTCGCTTTCAAGGACACGGTTCAGACGTTGTCGCAGATTTTTGGTGAGCAATCATCCCTCTTCAACACTCGATTTCAGTGCTTGCAACTGTGCAAACGAGATTCCGATGATTTCATCACGTACGCGGGCATTGTTAATCGTGAGTGTGGGCGTTTCCAACTCGGTTCTCTCGCTGAAGACCAGTTTAAATGCCTTATATTTATCTGCGGCCTCCAGTCCCCCAAGGATGCTGATATCCGGACACGTCTCCTGTCCAAAGTGCAGCAGAACAACTCTACCACACTCCAAGAGCTGGCAGCAGAGTGCCAAACGCTGATCAATCTCAAGCACGACTCTGCAATGATTCAGAACCCGGCCTCATCTTTCTCAGTCCATACGGTCACATCGACCAAATCGCATCCTGTTACACGGCCCAAGCAAGTGTCCAAGTCGAGATCTCCGCCATCTCCTTGT
>CACRXP010000243.1:49202-84719 GCA_902702965.1 Spirometra erinaceieuropaei | reverse complement strand
TCCGCCGCTAATTTTCGAATGCGCTGGAAGTCAACTTCGGATAAGTATTGTTTAGACATAGTTATCGTTTGGCGTGGCAGAGCAAAGTGACGGCATGTCGCGCGAACTCAATATATATTCGTTTACGACACGCATTTTCAGTCTGGTAAAACAATCACACTGATAAACTTTTTTATTTCCGTATTTTGAAACATAAAACTTTACGAATTTGTAAAATAGAATTTTTAGATAAAGAATCGCACGTTATTTCCTGAACACAATAAGAAATAATTTATCTGCATTTCCCTGATTTTGTTGATATTGAAATTTAATTTTTTCTTTTTGTTCGAAAGTTTATTAAAAAATTTCGTCCTTTTATTAATCTTCTTAAACAGATTAATAAGGTTACACAAAGAATTTCCATCCGAAAGCTTTAATAACGTAGGAAACTGCTTGAGTATCAGGAATCCTCCGATTTCGCCTTAATCCGGCCCGTTTTCTATTTAATATACAGATCCGTATCAAACTTTCCTTAAGAAAACGGTCTTTTCGTCCTTATTTCAACTAAATAAACACAAATAACGACACCAAAAATACACTACACTGTCCACTATAATTTTGACCTCGGCATTTCATGAGTTAGCACAGGTACTGTACCTGTGAGCTGCGCATGACTTCGAATAAATACACCCCAACCCTAAACCTAAACCTAACCTAACTCAAAAATCAAAACCGAACACTATTCTTAGAACCTAACCCTAAAACTTATCCTAAAACTGAACCATAACACTAAACCTAACGCTGTCCTTGACCCTAACCCCAGAACCTTACCCTTACCCTAGTAATGACGCTAACCATAAAACCTTACCCTAACAGCAAGCCTGAAACCTGACTCTGACACTAAACCTAACCCTGACCCTAACACTTGCCCTAAAACTTAACCGTAACCCAACCCTAAAACCTAACCGTAACGCTAACCCTAAAACTTAACCCAAACCGTAATCCTAAAACCTTACCCTTACCCTCAACCGGGTATCCACATTGCGTTCCGTTTTTTAAAGTCTCCTACCTTGGCCGAAACCGGCGCACTGCGGAACTCAATATAAACACGCCTACTGACAAAAAGCAAGTACGTAAACAATCTTGACTCATAACGTCCGGCTACGAACTACGATCTTACCATCTTTTTTTTTACCAATGTTTGTGCCCAATAATAATTGCCTGTATTGCGAGTTCTGTTCAAAAAAATTTAAACCTGAACAATGTCACCTATGGCCATCCGGAACTAGTGGTCTCGCATCTCAGATATTAACCTATGTTCGTGCACGTGTGTATGGGGAAATTTGACTACTGTATAGGTCATCGCAAATGTCGCATGGGATTTTGCAGACCACTTCCCTCCTGTCTGTCCTTCATGAGTACAAGTTGAACGTTCAGTGTGGTAGGAAGTCTGTGTGCTATTTATTTTTGTTTATTTCAATGATTTCGGGTGCAGCGTTATTGCGGCGATGAGTTTATGATAACTTTTCAGACATACGTCTCATTTATACACCGCTTTTGCGTAGAAATTCCTAAATCGTCGCTTAAATGCTGCTATCAAGCGCACATACCCAGACGTTGAGATAAAACTGACTTTCACAACCACTCCGCTTCTTCGACTTGAAGGGAAGGATAGACTGCCTTTTCAGACCTCTTCAATGTGCATTTACGACTTCATTTGCTCATGTGGGGCAGGTTATATTGGTCGAACAACTAGGATGCAAGAGCACCAACCTGACTGGCAAAATAAATGTGGAGGGAGACTCCATTTCAAGCGCATTTGTGGCTCATTTGCTTGACGATGACCACCTATAGACGTCAAATAAATATCCTGACTCATCTATAAAGTATTGGCGAGACACTCAGAGTTCCTGCGTCAGCACATACTTGTGACGGCAGAGGAAGTGGCCATACGGTTAGCCAACCCAGCCTTGTGCTCGCATAAAGCGTTTGTATAAGCGCCAAGGCCCCTCTTGGCGAAGACGAACCCAGCATACGTGTTCACACCCACCACCTCGCGTTACGACGATGCGACACGGACAGCTAGTCGCCGGGCGCCTTCCCCCTCCCCGTCCCTAAGCCCCTGACAGAACTAGAATCTGACCCCTGACCCCTAAACGCCCCTCAACCCTCTCCCACATATTGACTTCTATTGGATGTTTAAATTTTGCTATTCTGCTCTCCCTTATATTACCGTACAGGCCTGATGAGTAATCGAAAGCATACGCTTGCCGGACTTGACTTAAACTAACCATCCGCTACGTAGATGCGGGCAGTCCCTTGTGATAGGCCGTCACCCCTTCGCACAGCCAGCCCATGTTCGTTTATGCGCAATCCTGGCATGCATTCGGTCTAGCCTGCATAATTACACGGTCAGTTTGGGCACGGGATGCCATCTTAATGGTCTTTGATTTTTATGACGCTGTTATGCATGGTAGTCTTGGGCCGGGGCCCAATTTCGACACCTAGACGAGCAGCAATGCGCTCCGTAGCTGCTGATACCCTCATAATGTCTGGCAGGGTACGCCATAACCTTGATGGTGATTTATTTGTTCCCAGGAAGAACATGCTGCAGAATCCCCACAACATGCTCAACGCAGCAACTGCCCTTCCTTGATGTGTCCTGGCGTGAAACCGAGACGATGGTTAACCGGAAGGCAGGATCCAGCTTCACTGCAGGGACTGGGATTTATTTGGGTCATAAAATACTGTGAGACTAAACCTTAATACATAAAGCCCTTTGGCCAATCTGTTGTCTTCCGGCGAATGCAGTTAACCTGAGAGAAACCAACTAGTAAATGAAGAATGGGAGTACTTCATTGAAAACAAATTAGAAGCATTTGCGGTGAACGATTTGGGGACCGGATTCGTCATACTCCTGCTTCGTGATCCACATCTGTTGGAAGGTGGACAGAGAGCCCAGAATCGAACCTCCGATCCAAACTGAGTATTTGCGCTCCGGTGGAGCAATGATTTTGAGCTTCATTGATGACGGCGCAAGCGAGGTGAGCTCCTTGTTCATCCTGTCAGCAATGCCCGGGTACATGGTTGAGCCGCCTGACAGGACAATGTTGGCGTACAGGTCCTTCCTGATATCGAGATCGCACTTCATGATGGAATTGTAGGTGGTCTCATGAATTCCCACACTCTCCTGACCTAAGAAGCTAGGTTGGAAAAGGGCCTCGGGACAGCGAAATCTCCCGTTACCCACTGTGATCACCTGACCATCGGGAAGCTCGTAGGATTTCTCGAGAGAGGAGCTCGAGGCCGCAGTTGCCATCTCGTTCTCGAAGTCGAGTGCCACGTAACAAAGCTTCTCCTTGATATCACGGACGATTTCTCGTTCGGCGGTGGTGATGAAACTGTAACCACGCTCTCTGAGGATTTTAATGAGATAGTCAGTGAGATCACGACCAGCCAGATCAAGACGTAGGATGGCGTGGGGTAGGGCATAACCCTCGTAGATGGAGACAGTGTGGCTGACGCCATCGCCCGAGTCCAGGACAATGCCGGTGGTGCGAACAGAGGCATACAGTGACAGGACGGCCTGAATAGCAACGTACATGGCTGGGCAGTTGAAGGTCTCAAACATGATAGTGGTCATCTTCTCACGGTTGGCCTTGGGGTTCAGCGGGGCCTCAGTCAGAAGGACTGGGTGTTCCTCTGGAGCAACGCGGAGTTCATTGTAGAAGGTGTGATGCCAGATCTTCTCCATGTCATCCCAGTTGGTGACGATGCCATGCTCGATGGGGTATTTGAGGGAGAGGATGCCTCTCTTGGATTGAACCTCATCGCCGACGCAGCTGTCCTTGTTGCCCATGCCGACCATGATGCCTGGCAGGCGAGGTCGACCGACGATGGAGGGGAAGACGGCTCGGGGTGAGTCGTCCCCGGCGAAGCCAGCTTTGCACATACCCGATCCATTGTCGACGACGAGGGGTGCGATTTCTTCAGCCATCGTTCATTGCTTTACTTTGTAGGTGAAGACGCCTATGTGCGCCTGACTTTATATAGTCTTTTACCGAAAGCACTTTTGCCGTCAGGTGCCTTGCTGCATGTGATCACACCGTTTACGCGTGATACGTCATCCCAATTCCTTCTCGGCAATAATATTACAATTTATGATCTTATTTATTTTAAGTTTATGCTCCTCGCCCGATTGACAGCATGACTCAGCCGCAATGTCTTTCAAGAATCGCGTCATCTTGATACATTTTACTCCAAAAAGGAGTATGATTAGGTTTTAAAAAAATTCTCATTGCCGAATAATTTGGAGCCTGATTAGTCGTTGCATTAGCGCTTAGTGATTTCATTCTACAAGGAGCACGCGTTCCCCGCAAGGAAAATAACATATACTTCTATGACTTTAAAAAATATATCATACAGAGTCCATAAAATTTTGCAATGGATGCGGACTGTGTTGTTCATTTCATGAGGAAAATGGACGGATATGATGCTATATGAATGGACATTGCGCGGTCTTAAAAAATCTCATAATTAGAAACCGTTTTAATACTTAGTCATACTCCTTTTTGAGTATAAAATATAAAGGTGACGTGATTCTTTATTAAACGACTGAAAGAAAACACAATTTTATTCATGCTTTTATATACAAGACCGTCGAAATCCGTTGGAAAAACGCATGCTACTTAAGTAGCTACTTTTCCAAAGTAAAATTTGAACAGGAAACTGAAAAGCAGTGTATTTCAAAGCTGACATCCTACCGAGTCCGAGATATTCTAGGATTTTGTCACGTGATAATTAGCATTATAACCGCGCCTAAGTAATCCTTCCTAATCGAAAACGCCTTTCAGAATTTCAGCCAACATTTCATGAGATCGTTCACGCACTGTATGTGTGGCGTGTTGTGTGTCGTTGGCAATTTCAGTGCTTCTAAAAGCAAAGTATATGTTTATTATTTTGGGGATTTTTACTTTTTTTCGCACAAACTTCCTTCGAATGAAAATTTTTTAAAAAGCGGAGAACTACTACTGTCTTCGGAGATTGACGGTGAAGCAAGATGTGGGTGCTTTTTTACTCTCATCCAACGTTGGAATCCTGCTTGCTACAACCATGATTCCAGAGATAGCCTTTTAGAACAAATGTTTTTTTGGGTAAAACTTTATGTGAGATCTATCGTCGGACATCAAATTATTCTTCATTGCGGTCAAAACCCGCGCGGGACGCTCGTCAACTTGACATAATTAGGGGTCGCATTTGCATAAAAAATGAAAGTCAACAGAAAACTGCCGACTTTAGATGCTTTCGTACAGCAAAATACATGAGCAAAATTACAAACGCTGAGACGGAACTCATCCAAATAATTCTCGTCAAACCAGTATATTTATGCGGGAAGGGGATAGAAGTAAAACATTTCAGTTATTAATGAAATCGATTAAAGTTCGTTTTAAAACACAAGGGGGAGGTGCATTGAGAGAAGAAGGGCGCGGATAGTTGCATGTAGTTAGTCGATCGTTGGCCATGGTAGGCGTGGAGCCTGAACGAGGTTCGTCTGCGAGCGCAAGATCGGCATTCGCAGTCTGGTAGCGGCCGATCCAGCTGTTGCTAACAGACGCTGGCCCTGTTACTTGGCGTAGCTCGATGGAACCTTACAAATCACGTGATAATCTTCGCTGGGGTCCACACGATGCCCGGAACCAACAGCATGCACGAGAACGGCGCTATACACTCTCCTAATCTGCCCTTTTTCCACTCATGTTCACTTATTCACATGGATCGGCACCGAATTATGCGACCAAAATAACGTTTTCCGCTGTAAAAAGTGAAGGGGCAGATACCAACTGTCTGCCTATCCTAACCTTCCCCGCATAAAATAGATTTAGTAGATAATTGCCAATAGCAGCAAAGATACGAGTCCTAGGAAGCAGTTGTGAAGAAGCAGACGGGATCGCTGCGACAAGAGCTTTATTAGCCTGACGTTTCGGATTCCTGCTAGAACCCATCATCAGAGACAATAGGAGATACGGGTGGTTCATGCACAAGTGGATGCAGTATTTATAGGATGCAGTCGCCATGCCACCTCATTCCTATGAATATTCACGGCTCCCCCCTTCATCAGGTATTGTTTCACTTGGTTTACTGACTATTTGATGGCCGACATTCGCTTCGTTAACTTCTGCAATTTCATCACGTGCGTTGGATGTTGGTGTGATGATTACTCGACCATCTGACCAACCGATCATGACGTTGGGAAGAGTGTTCACCTGTGCGCTCCCCGACTGGCGCGTGGATAACTGCACTCGAACACTTGCTGCTAGGAAGATTCCTGAGACAACTTGATCAAAGCTTCTTCTAAGGAGTTCACCGGCAACGTCAGCTATGTCGGTTTACGTGGTGACGATTGCAAAAATGTCATCAACGCAGCGACCGCAATGTTTAACCCTATTCGTCTGATCGCTTCGTTGACAGTTCTTCAGCTTGCCCACGAAGATATCGTCTAAGAGAGGTCCAAGAGGCGAGTCCATAACAACTCCGTCTATTTATCTATCGAATTGGTTGTCAAAAAGGAACGGCAACGGTACAGAGAAGGATCCCACTTAACTGTCAGTAGACCGTGGATCGTGACATACGTGATTTATGGTAAAGGGAGTTTTATGAGTGAGGTAGCACGATAGACAGTAAGCTGGAAAATGGAAGAAAACACAAATACTGTCTGGATTTATGCCGAAAGTCTTATCCCACGCTATTGTATGACCACGGAAATGAGAGTAGTAATTAAACAATAAACAAAAAGTAAATTTCGCAAAATAACGGAGTTTGAGTTAAAATGTGCGGGAACGGGCATTTGATCGTAGGTCTGGTTCCAGAGATTATCGGAATGGGTTAACTTTTCGGAGAGGCAGGCAAAGCTTAGGACCAATGGATATCGCTTCAATTGATGTTTTATCAAGTGTTAATTGCATTGGCCAAACCCAAGGTTTGTTCTTCTGAATTTACGTACGAGAGTTAATTCTGATATAGCAAATAAAGTGTCCTTTTCCAGTTGCAAATGACTAGTAATTGTTTACCAAAATAGGTTCAAGAGCAGCTGATGAGCAGAAGAAGGGTTTAAGTACAATTCTCGATCAAAATTTGCAGTTCTTAAAATCATTTTAACATGCCAAACAGTGTGACGAAGGCCACACGTCAAATCCAACCCCAGTAGCAGACCCAGGCGAAACTCCTAACGCTAAAAAGAAGTCTAAAGGCTAAGAACGTCACATTAAAGTCAATGGAAATACCGAAGACTACGTATTGTAAAATGAATTTCAGCCTCAGCTGAAGTGCGAACTGTCTGTTACCGATGGGCTCAACTGGGTGACCAACAAACAAGATGATGTGCGATGGCTGAATGAAGTCTATTCTACTTATCAGTCGCCCCACTACAGAACAACCGCTTCAAAATGGTGGTGGTGATGATGATGAGCGAGAATTACGGTCGGAGACGGATATCACGAAATGTTGCCCCAAATACTGAAGTGCATTTTCCATTAGGAAGAATTACTTAGGTAGGGTCATAGAATCGATTGTCGGGCTGCATAACCCCAAGACATCTCGAGCACGCTAGGATATCGGATTCTGAATACGTTTCCTTCCGGCCGCCAGCAGCAGGCACAGTCGGTAACAGTGACTACTTAATTATTGCGTATTTCGTCTATTGATTCTCTACGGGCTTATATTTTCAAATGTATTTTATAGAAAATCCACATGAAAATATTCTATCCTCTACTCATTTGGTAGCCGATTACATCTTTTTTAAACCTGATGCATTTATGAGGGTACGAGTCAATCAAACTTCAGTGGCGTCAGTCTAGATGTGACTGCTGGCACCAGTTCTCATCTTCAGACTTCAACTAATTCGCGGCTGGCCTTGCTTCTGTACAGACAGACATGCCATTATAAGTGCTAACAGCACTGGCGCGTAGGTGCGTTGTACAGCAGTTGCTTTAAGTTCGAAGTAGTACGATCTCAATGGGCTGTAGGTGGGCTGTTGGAAAACAAATGATATATTTCACAAACAAACGTTACTTAAATATGTACAGTAGAACTATGACATTTAAAAATATAGTTTAGGGTAAGGTGATTCCATACTTTCAGCACAGGTAATAGCCACAAAACCCATGCACGCGTGTTTCGCCGATATTCGGTCGCTGCATGACATAGCGGCGAGGGTTTCGGATCGTCAGTGGGTCTCCCAGCATTCCCCGTCTGCCTACTGGTATATACTCCGATTTAGAAATTGTAGCTTTTTAATTTCTTTAGAAGTTAGCTACCGAACCCCTCGCGGCTGCGCAATGCAGCGGTGAAACACGCGTGTATGGGCTTTTGGCTATTACCTATGCTGTTAGTATGAAATCACCTTACCCTAAACTATATTGCTAGCTGCCTGTCGGCAGTAAATGAATATTACGCGGTTATCCGCTGTGGCTGATGGACTTTGACCCAAATATTCATACATAAATCTGGGGTCTGAGTCTATAGACCTTAGATATACTGACCTGCTCCAAATTCGCAATTACGTTCCGAGGAAATTATAAAGCAACAATTAAAAATATTCATTACCGACCGTCGAGATATTGGTCAGCTGGCAATTTAGTGCCTACAGATCCAGTTTCCTTTTAAAGCCTCCACGAATGCAGACATAACAACATTGGCGTAAATGGTAATGTTCTCACGAACTAAAGAGTTATATCCCACGAGCCCTTAGCATTAAAGGCAGCAAGTAAAATCGACGTGTGAATAATACAGAAATTCTGAATGTTAAGTAACCTGACAACAGAGCGTGACTGCTAAACAGGCCAGCGAAGCGGGTTGTACAGGCGGGTAATAAACGCGACTAGATTGTCAGAGGTAAATTAGTCCTGTACCTCACCACAGTACCCCTCTACCAGATCGGAAGATATGCATAAGTCTAGCAAGAATGCGTAACTATACGATTGGAGACATGAACGTGACTGCCACTGCAAGTGATGTATGCAGGAGGTACAGTCGAAGATGGCTGACTGCGTGCAGTGGTGGAGGATGATGTTGCAGTTGGACGCTGTAGACATGTAGGGAGAGAAAGCATGCGGGACGGAAGGGTAGAGGGCAAGGGAGGGGAAGGGGGAGGGAATGGGCAAGGTGAATAAGCAGGGGATAGTGAAGATGAGGGAACAGGGGTTGGGGGGTCAGCACATTTTCGTCCTTGCGACAGGCTCCTCTGCAACAGCAGCCTTGACCAGATCGACACTGACCACGTCCTCCTTGTCACCGCAAAGAATCCGGCAGGTCTTGACGTTGCGTGCGAGCACGTGGAACGGTCATTTGTATGGGGATTCCAGCGGCTGGCGCACACGGTCACACCGGACGAACATATGAGTGCATTTATCCAAGTCTTTTTGGACATAAGACTCAATCGTTGGAGTTCGAGGTGGAACCGCGGGAAGCGAGCGCATAAATTGCCGCAGATGGTGCACAAAATTGTCAGGAGTCACGTCGGCCCCACGAGAGGTTGGGTGATCATCTAGCCTGGCAGTCGGAGGGTAGGGCCGAAAACCAATTCAGCTGCGCTACACTCCAGATCCGACTTCAGAGCTGCGCGGATACCGAGGAGTGCAAGAGGAAGGTTGTCCGACCAGTTTCCTGGGTCTTCTACGGCACGCATGGCGGTCTTTAGCTGGCGATGGAAACGCTCAAGCATACCGTTAGCAGCCCGATGGTAGGCTGTCGTCCGAATGCGTGTGCAGCTAAGGAAATTGATTAGCGTTTGGAAGAGTGCCGACTCAAACTGGGCACCACGATCAGTCGTAACCGTGGATGGAGCACCGAACATGGCGACCCAACGACTGACGAAGGCCCTCACTATGGTTTCAGCCTGTGCATTCGGCAAAGGAATAGCTTCAGCCCAGCGGGTATATTGGTCGACGCAGGTAAGGAGGTGGGTGAAACCATTGGATGGAGGCAAGGGGCCTACGACATCCAGGTGCACATGGCTGAACTGTGCGTCGCGGCTGGGGAAAGTGCCTGGTAGGGACTTGTTGTGACGTTGCACCTTGTTGCGCTGGCAGCTCAGATACGACTGGGCCCAAGCTTTGACGTCCTTGTTCATGCCAGGCCAGACAAACCATTCCGCGAGGAGCTTTTGAGAGGCTCGGACCCCAGGGTGGGAGAGTCCGTGCAGAGTTTGAAATACAGCTCGACGCATCGAGGCGGGCACGAAAGGGCGATGAAAGGGAGTCGAGACGTCACAATGTATGGTACCATAGCCGGTGGTCAGAGGAATCTCTTTGAGTTGGAGACTACTAACAGACTCGTAGCCAGGACAACCGACTCGCTGTTGTTCAGCCGTCATGGCGCAAAGATCGATCCCGTGTGTGAGTTGGAGAGAAGACAGTGAGGGTCTGGAAGGCATATCAACCACCTCATTCTTCGTGCCATCAATGTGGCGGATGTCGGTGGTAAATTGGGAGATGTAGTCCAGGTGGGCGATTTCCCTCGGATTGTACTTGCCGGAATGGGACCGAAGTGCAAAAGTCAACGGTTTGTGGTCAGTGAAAACAGTGAAGTCCCGACCTTCAAGGGAATGTCGGAAATGCTTCACAGCCAGGTAAAAGGCAAGTAGTTCATGGCCAAAGGCAGATGGATAGATAGATAATTTTTATTAAAGACCCGTCGGGGTCCCATCAAAACAAGTTAAAATAAATTTACATGCGAGTTTTAGACGAGGTAGGCTGAATCTTTACAAAATGCAATTCATTGTTTCTGAATTAGAAGTCCGTTGAGAAACATGATGATTGACTGGTGAAAAAAACTCCTTACAAAAAGTTAAAAATGATTGGATTAATTTTACAGGAGAAAAAAAAACCCGCAATAAAAATAATGACAGAAAAAGCGAGCAGGACTGGCCTGTAGGTGGCGGTATATAACGGAATGTTGTCGGTCATCGTCATGGTAGCAATAAATGTCAGCCTTGATGGGTACGAATGTGGGTCAGACAGGACTGGCTTGCATATGGCATTGTATACGGGATTCACAATTGAGATCGTCTGGGTCGGATTGGTACACCGCATCAAAGAGGCCAGACGAGAGGAACCCAGATGCGATCGGCCACAGCACGCTTCGAGCTCAGACGAGCAGTGGGGAAGGGAGGTACGACCGAACTACTAGTAGACAGTGAATACTGAGGGTTCCGCCCTGAGCGTCGACAGACCGCATGAGGTCGGAATGCGGGAGATGACATCAAAAACCGCGAAAATTGTCGCTATGGGGGGGGGGGAGTGATAGCAGTGGATTTAGAAACCAAATTAAAAACAAGGGTTTCTAATGATATAATTAAGAGTTACCACTTAATCTACCACTAAATCCCAGGAGGACCCTTCTCGAAGTCAAGAATCTGAGTGTTCGGGAATGAGACCGTTAACAGTGCCTTTATGCTTTCCGGTGTAAGATTTTTGCGCAATTTCGACTTGAATACTAGTAACTTAGGCGATAATCTAATTTCAGGCGGAAGATTATTCCAAAGGAAGGCATATTTGGAAGCAAAGAAGAGGGACCGCTTAGATATAGTACAAAGAGGCGGCGGCGGAATCACCATGCAGGAGTTACGCGTGGCATAAGACCGATCTCTCGGAGTGAGAGTGTCAATGGGCGGAAGACTGGAGCTAGAGTTGATGCGAAAAAGGAAGCACAGGCCAGCTTCGAGTATTCTAACCCACAAAAACTTAATGTTCGCCAGCTGACATCTCTGAGTATAAGAAATACTGGACGAAGCTTGAGAGAACAGTTTCCGGGTGAAAACCCACTGAACATTTCGATTTTATTACGGTCGCAGGCGTTCATTAAACCGAAGAAAGGACAGCAATATTCGAGGACTGGAAGAACAAACGTTTGATAAAGTCTTAGCTTCATTTCCGGAAGGAAAAAAATTATGCGATATGAATCCACATATCTGCGCAGCTTTGGCAGAGATTCTATCTGCATGAGGTGATAAAGCAAGTTTATTTGTATAACTTAGACCTAGGTCCTTTATGGTGAGGCATTCTGAGAGTGGGTTATTCGGAAAAATTATGGGAGCAGGAAGTTTGGTAGGACCAAAAGACATGAAACTATACTTGGATGATGAAAACTCCATCTGCCATGTCGAACCCCATCTGCTTAAGCGTAGTAGATCGGCATTAATTTTTTCAACACAAACATTTGCGGTGTCCTTAGAGTATGAGTAAACACACTTGAGGTCATCGGCATTAGTAAAAGTTTGCGAAATTCCGAGTTCAGTCGCAATATCATTGATGCACAGAAGGAAGAGTAGCGGACCCAGAACCGTGCCTTGAATTACGCCACTCGTGATCGAGTGGGGTGTCGAGTAGCTATTACCGACCATGACTTTCTGATATCGGTTGGACAGATAGGACCTGATGAAGTTGAGTAGAGGCGGCCGGATGCCGAGAGCTTTCAATTTTACTAAAAGACGTCTATGGGGCACCTTGTCAAAGGCTTTGCTGAGATCAAAGTAAATAACTACCACTGACTGCCGCTCATTACGAAGAGAAGTGATTAGATTAAGAAAAGCCAAGTGACATGTTTCGCAGGATCGTTCAGGTAAAAATCCATGCTGACTAGAGCTCAGAAGCCGATTAGCTAGACAGAAGTCAAGAATTTCATTGAAAATAATCCTTTCAAGAAGTTTCCCTAGAGACGGCGTTTTGTGCACGCCCGATAGTTATTAACATCGGACCGAGGTCCTGACTTAAAAACGGGAATGATAATTGACGTTTTCCATGTTTCAGGAAAGAACCCTTTTGAAATATAAACCGAGAATAAATGACTGAGCAATATGGGAAAGTCGGACGCTTGTTTAATAATCGAATTCTGTATCCCGTCCGTTCCTGAGCAGTGTGAGTATTTCAAACGGCTTACGTGTTTCTTAATGAGATCTGAGGAGACATCAATTGTACTAAGTGTCCTATCTGAAAGTGATCGAAAGAAAGGGACCGGATCGGACTCGGTAGCAAGGTGTTTTGCAAAGAAAGCACTAAACAACTCCGCCTTGTCAGTGTCATCGGTGAGGAAGACTTTGTTATCATTTAGCATGGGTGGAAGTTCATGACCACGCTTAGAGGAGGACCGATGACGGAAGATGTTAGCGACGGATTTGCCAGGGTTCGAACCACTGAGAGCAATTGATTCTCTTTGCCTGTCGCGCGCTTGGCGCATCCTTGAGGCCATCTCAAATATCTCTGTGATTCTAAGATGAACTGATAAGGAACTAGTGGATAGGTCACGCAGTTGTCGCCTCAACTTTTTTAGTCTGTTCTGAAGAAAATGAGGAACAAGGGAATCTGAAGAATTAGCTTTGAGATATCTACGCGGCACAAACTCTAGAATGTCCTTGGAAACATTGGACATGACATCACGAAGAATGGTTACATCGCTACAAGTGAGGAAGCCACACCAATCCAAGGATCTCATATAGTTATTTATTAAGTCGCCATCTACGCAGTCGTAGTTCATGTAAGTCCGAACGGCGCTTGTCTTTTTTGAAAAGGCAAGCGGTAGGCAACAATGAATTAATACGTGGTCACTGTCAAAGAGGCCCTTTTTTAAAGCAACAGAAAGAGGAGCAATGTCATTGGTAAAGATTAGATCTAAAATGTGATTATCTCTTGTGGGAGAGCGCACCAGTTGGGACCAATTAGAAAAATTGACAATATCTTGAAAGGGCTGGAATCTGGGTGGGCAGCTATTGGAAACCCAGTCAATTTCAGGGAGGTTAAAATCCCCAGTGATTATTTTAACATCGAAAGCAGCTTCCGAAATTAATTTAAAGATTTCACAAAGTTGAGAATCATCACTGGCTAAAGAATTTGGGGGATTGTAGATACAGCCAATAATTGCCTTTCTTTGTGGGGAGAGAATAACAGATGCAAAGCAGAAGTTTCCCGTGAATGAGGAAACATCCAAGTAATAGGGAGAGTGCTTTAGGTAGGATTTAAGATAAAGAAGACAACCACCCCCACGCCTAGTCGTGCGGTCTTGGCGGTAAAAATCGAAGTCATCTATGAGAAGGGCAGAGTCAGGAATTAGAGAATGTGTCCAAGATTCTGTTACACATTTAATATCAGGCGTCATTTCCAGAGTAATGGCTCTGATTTGGGCCATCTTGTTTATAACTGACCTGGCATTCAATAATATAATATCAAATGTGTTTCGAACGGCAATGCTATTTTCGACGGTATTTTTAAAAAAATTGGAGGTGGATATGTAAGCTGTGAATTAATGACACTTGGAGAATAAGTACCAGTTAATCTAGAGTTATTGACGTACGACCGACGAAGGCCAATGTTCAGGGTGAGGGACAGACTGCCAAAAGTGGGAATGGGGGAACAATTGGCAGCTTGGAGGTGAAGACCAGAGCTAGGGAAACGACTATCAGCTGGAGTTGGGGGGGGGAAACGCTGGTTTGGGCTCTAGTGTCCACCAGGAAACGTCTGCGAGCCGCAATGTCGCCAACCTGGAAGGTGCGACCAGAGCCGGAAGAGCCAGAGAAAACGGTCGCGTCTATTCTCTGGCTGACTGGTTTCCCGGTTTCAGTTTCAAAAAGCAGGGTGAGGAACAGCGACAGGCCTTTGCGCCGAAATTAGTGTGATACCAACAAGTATCAGCAGTCCGAGGTCGAGAAGGAGAACGAAGATGGCTGTGTGGGCGACTGTACGCAAGGTGTGCGAGCTGTAGTTTAAGGGAGGCCATCTCATCCGTCATGGCCACACCTGCTTCATTAACTGCTCATTCACTGTTGATGAGGATGTGGAGATCTGGGCGACGGAAGGCGACTGGGACCGCTGCACCCTATCATTCGATCCGTCATCTAAGCCAGTTGTGAGACCGTGAGATCTTGAGAACCGGACGCCAGAATCGTCTTAACATCTCCAGGCAGACGCTCTAGAAGCATCTTTTTTAAAAATTTATCGTCAACCTGCATGTCTCCGAGGGGAGAACGCATTCGACGTAGAAGTTCTGAGGGCTTCCGGTCACCCAGTGACTCCTCCTTAAGTAACTGGTGATACCTCTGTCGGTCGGACACAGAACTAAGTCGAATAATTTCTGTCTTTAGCGTGGAATAGGGAGCATCTGCAGGAGGACTAGATAGCAAGGACTGAACCTGAGAGATATCACTAGCGGGGAGGACCTCCACAAGTTTGTGGTGTTTTGCCAGCTCCTTGGTAACGTAGGCAGAATAAAAGGCTGATTCAGTGCGGAGAAAATAAAGTTCTGGAGCGTGTTGCCAGAGTTCAGGCAAGGTAAAATTGACGGCATGAAGGGACTGGGCGCGGGCATCAAGCTGTTGGTTGGAATGAGACATAATAATCAAGACAGAGATGGTAGACGAGAAAATTCGTGAGAAAAGAAGACGTAAATGGAATAGAAATTCACAGACAAATAGTACGTTAAATGTTATTCAATATGAAGTAGAAGGGTATAAAGTCTGCGTTAACGTCGGGAGTCACCAATGACGTAGATTGTAATGTTCGCACGAAATAACGAATTATATCTCACGGGCCCTTAGCGTTAAAGGCAGAAAGTTAAACCGATGTGTGAATAATGTAGAAATTCTGAACGTTAAGTAACCTGACAACAGATCGCGACAGTTAAGCAGACAAACGAAGCGGGTTGTGCAGGTGTATTGTCTTTCCTCACATTCAAACAAGCAATCCGGGCAGAGAAAACGGGACTAAACTGTCAAAAGTAAATTAGTCCGGTACCTCACCACAACATCCACAGACAAAGCATTCCAAGCTCCAACCATTGTTGGAGGAGAAGAAGAACTTCCGTCTGTCCAGTCTATCTCCAGTTACACGTATTTTGAGTGGATACCCTCGCAGGTTCATTTCGATTGCTAACTCGAAGAAGTCTCCAAGCGCAAGGCAGCAGTCCTGACTGTGCATGATGCGAAACGTTTCTGAGAGGTCGTCGCGTACCTCCCTGTAGCCCAAAGGAAATAAGATAATCGTATTTCGCATGGTAGTGAGCCCTGTTAGCACGCCTTAAAACTTTTTCGAGCATTCTGAGGTACTTGGCAGTTCAGGGTCTCCATGCTTGGATAGCTAAATTTAGTTGCGGCCGCGAAAACGCCCGAAAGACTTTAACGAGACAATCCCCATTGAGGCGAGAGAAAGCGCGCTTGACGAGGCACAGGACCAACACTGCGGAATTGGCTACCTTTGAGCAGTGTAGTGACGGTTTAAGTGAAGTCGTGATCCGCACGCCCAAGCACCTCGGGTGGGGAGGGTTGACATACTGTAATTCTGTGCATTCAGGTGGCGAACCATGCGGTTCCGCCGACTCGTAGAAAGCTGCTCTTATTCACACCGAACAGCAAAAGTCAGTCATTTAACCATTGCTTGAGTCGGGTTGGATTCGCCCGCAAACGCTCTTTGTTAACACTCCAGTCTGGATGACGACCTAAAACTTAATATCGTCGATTAGCACCGCGCCATCGCTATCCCGTTTATGGACGCAGTCGTTTACGTATATAATAAACAGAGTCGAAACAAGGACAGAGGCCTTGAGGAACACCGCCATCTAATGCAAACCAGGCCGGCTACGAAGCTTCGAATCCACGTCCGAGGCTTGACACTTTCACCTATACGGTCGAGTATTTGTAGGAGGCGTTGTTGGGGCACACTATCGAGGGCCTTTTTGAAGTCCATATGGACTGCATACACTGTATTCCGCTCCTCGACTCCCCAACTCTAGCTTTCTAAGTAATAATTCAGTATAATCATTCCGCATATATGAGGGATGTAGGCAGAGCCTTGGAAAACCATATTTACAGATAGACGCATGAAACAAACATTCAGATATTTACATAGTCGTTATGCCAGTCATTGATATCGCGAAATGTTTGACCATCAAGCATAAATTTATCTCGTCTTCTTTTAAAGGTCTCAACGTTTTCCGCTAAGACCACGGAGTTCGGCAATTTGTTCCATCCTTCAAGCAGTCGGTGGGAGAAGAATTTGGCCCGCAATTCGAGTTTGATATATTTTAGCTTCAATTTGTATTGGTGGCCTCGAAGATTGGTCGTCCGCGCTAGTTCGAAGAAATTGTCAAACTGAAGAGCACAGTCTAGTCCTCTGACGATTCTAAAGGCCATGATCATATCCCCTCTGTATTGTCTATAAGAGAGAGGAAATATTTTTAGCTTTTCCAGCCGTCTCTCATAAGGTACGCTACTGAATCCGCCGACTAGCTTGCTCCAGTAGGGTGTAATCTTGTTTCGTCCAGGGACACCATGCCTCAACACAATATTCCGACATTGGTCGAACGAGTGCTCCAATTACTCGGCCGAAAAGTTCTTCGTCAAAAATGAGGAAGGATCTTCTAATCGCGCCTAGGATACCCATAGCTTTCCTTGATACCTTGGCGCAATGAGACGATGGTTGAAGAGTTGACGTCATCCACACACCGAGGTCTCTTAACTGGTTGACTGATTCGAGTTGGTGACCTCCTATAAGTTAGTGAGATTCAAATCTCAACGGCCTCCTGCTGCTCAATCATAATCGGATAAGTTGGCCTTTTTTACGATTGAGGCTAAGACACCACTCGTCACACCGTTGTTGCAAGCGATTCGGATTATCTTGTACCTGTACAGAGTCTTCCGGCTTCTCCATTGAACAAGTTTGTCACACAGGACCCGCCTGCATAGAGCCCATGCCAGAAATCCGAAAGTAAATTGTCATGTTCCAAAAAAATGCTTGCTTATTTTTTATAATTTTGCAGCAAATGGAGGTAAGGCTCTGTAATTGTTTGTGCAGATCGGACTACCACCTTTACTCAGTGGTGTACTTCGCGCAGATTTCCACTCGACTAGCAGACATCCGGCCTCGAAGGAGGCATTGAAATCATAGAGAATGGTTTTACCAACTCACCGGCGAGTTTCTTCAAAATCTTCGCTGGAACCTCATCGGGATCCGACGATTTTGATTGCTTAAAGTCTAGCAACTACCTTAAAAAATCGCTTTGGCAAACTGAACGGTCTCAATCATTGTGGTCTCTTCGAAGTCACTCTCCGGAGGGGTTGAATCCCCTTCCCCTAGTGAAAATAGACTTGAAAATTACGAAAAATGATCTGCTTTCGCCCCATCTTCAGCACTTGTTAGCTGGGGTATTGGATAACTGTTTCTTGCGCCCTGTTTTAATGTAACCGTAGAATGACCGCCGATCATCTACGGAACGAGTAAACAGATCCAGTTTGAATTCGCATCTTGTTCTGAGAACATGCCTCTTGTCTCGATTTCTTTCTCCGAGTCGAAGCTAACGCCGCCCGAAACGGAGGTAGGGCTCAGAAGGAGAGAGAGGGGGAAATTCAATTTTATTTTGAAAGTATAGACTCAAGAATTCCAGCCAACATGGGCTCCATTCACTTTGGACAGAATATAAGCTAACACAGTACCCAAGAGTCAAAAAGGTTTACACAGAAAGGAATAGCTACGACGGGGACTATTCGAGTCTTATTTTCTGTCCTTCTGTCTCTTAACACGTGAGATGGCGGTCCAGGAAGGGAATTACAGAATGCTGATATGCCGATGTACGGAAGGAAATATATTAGAGGCCACGGCGCATGGGGTTTGAGGACTTCGCAGAGATTGGATGGGCGGCATCATCCGTAATTCGACTAGCAAACTGCTGAGCCGTTTCGAAATGTCGTTGTATGATAAGACTGACTAAATGAACATAAGTAACAGTGGTAACAGAAGAGAGCATTCGGAGGACTGGTTTTAAAGCCAATATATCCTTGTTGAGCAAACCAGGAAAAGTGGGGGGAGAATAGTGAAGGATGAGGGAGAGATAGAGAGAGGGAGTGAGAAGGAGGGCGTGTATTTTGAATTTGCACTTCCTTTAGGCGATCAGTGTTGTAGGCGGCGATTCCGACATCTCGAAGGACAGGCGGTAACGTGGACGAAACTCCTTGTACAACGGAAGACAAGTGTTTCATTTTATCCTGGAGCCGTCGCCTGCAGTCTTCTCAGAGAGTCGTATAGGAACCAGCAGATTACGCCGGAGACTGAGGCAGCTCCTATGTGGTCTTTTGGCGTTTTAAAGTGGGGCATGAGAAGATTCGAAGAAAGTGATGTTTGTTGAAGTAACTAAATGCTTGCTAGGAAACTGGCTTATTTTTCAGTTTTCTGGCGGCTCGAGTCAATCATTTAAGCACCGAATTAAGAAAGAGAACGTGTTTTTTGAGTTAACGCTTACCTAGGGCGATCTATATTGTAAGCCGCGATAACAACATTTCCGAAGACACACTCGAATCAATGTGCCAGACGGTAACCTGGACGAATCTGCTTGTGGGACGCCTGAGTCACGGGCTTAGTCCCCATTAGCTCTGATTTAGAATAGTTAGATCGTCTTACTAAAACAGCCGGATTTCAGGTCTAACGTTCATGATGAAGATTGCCCAGCGAGTTCTACGATGTCCACACAATTAATTTTTAGACAAGGAGCTGTCTGAAAAGTCATTTTGGCAAACACGTGTTTTCGATAAATCATCCGTTGCATAGAATTGAAAATATAAAAATTTCACAGGGTTTATAAGTGACACAGGGGCTACTGATACTCATAGTTCCCACGCCACCCGCATGACGAGGTCGGCGTGTTATGATCTTTGGGGTAAGGCGGTGACATAGGCTGTGAGTGGTGTTTGCAAGTCGGGTACGTGGAGTACACATCACTGACGTCAGGGGATTGGGACAGCGTGTAACAACCGTCTGGGGTCGGCCTTCACCACGGAAGACAGAGTGCCTGTGTCAACGTCTTCAGACAACAAAGCACTAGATTTGCAAGCCGTATAGCCATGACCTTACTGTCGCTAACACTCGTTGGTGTAGGCCTCTGGTGAAGTTTGCTGGTGTCCGGTAGATAATTTCAATTTCTATGTAAATGTATTGGCCTGAGGACGAATTACCGAAAGCACATGTTTGCCAGATTGACTCTTAACGTGTGACATGACAATATTCGTAGAAAGAGATGTTTGTTGAAGCTACTTAATGCTTGCGAGTAAACCTGCATATTTGTCGCTTAACTGGTGGCTCGGTTCAGTCGTTTAAACACTGCATTTAGAAAGAGAACGTGTATTTTGAATTTGTGATTCCTGTAGCTGCAGGCGTATGTGTGCAGTTGTCTACGTGCAACTCAGGGAGCGCACAGGTGAACACTGTTTACAACGCCAGGATCGGTGGGTCAGATGGCCAAGCAACCAACATCCAACACACGTGATGAAATTGCAGCAATTAACGACGCAAATGTCGGCCATCAAACAGTCATCACATCGAGTGCAGCAATCCCCAACGAAGGGGGGAGCCGAGAATATTCATAGGTATGCGGTAGCATGGCGACTGCATCCTATAAATATTGCAGCCCCTTGTGCATGAAGCACCCGTATTTGCTATTGTCTCTGATGATGTGTCCGAGCAGGAATCCGAAGCATCAGGCGAATAAGGCTCTTGTCCCAGCGATCATGTCTCCTTCTTCACAACTGCTTCCTAGGACTCGTATCTTTGCTGCTATTGGCAATTATCTACTAACTCTATTTATGCGGGGAAGGTAAGCATAGGCAGACTGTGGGCATCTACCCCTTCACCTGTTCCCGTGGAGTAGGCTTTATAAGTGAATAAATGAACACCTCCTGTTATAGCTGGAAAAAGGGCAGATTAGTGGCATAAACAGCGCCGTTCTCGTGCATGCTGTTGGCTACGGGCATCGTGTGGACCCCAGCGAAGCTTATCACGTGATTTGTAAGGTTCCATCGAGCTACTCTGAGTTACAAGGCCAGCGTCTGTTAGCAACAGCTGGATCGGCCGATCTTGCGCACACAGATGAACCTCGTTCAGGCTCCGCGCCCACCATGGTCAGCGGTCAGTATCAGTATTAATGTATTTCAGAGAATCTGGATTTGCATCTTTGAATAACCTATTGGTTAAATGCAGAGGAATTGTATGGAGAAAATGGAAAGGAGTAACATGAAAGAAATACAGGGGGAATAACAACAACCGTCCAGATGAACATATAATTTCATGCGTTTACAGCAGTTAAAGACGTATGAACTCTGTTTGTTGATTAAATACAGCAGACAGTTGATGCACACCTAAGATACATGAAATGAAGTAAAATTCTTTATTTTGCAGGCATAGCGGCGAATGCGAGCAGCGGTATGCGACGTAGTTCAATAGTAATAATTTACCCAAAATATGTTACTTGAATGTTGGTAGTAGCATCGGCATAACAGTAAATTATCAACATTGGCTATCAAGGTGGCTGTAGTCCGGCGTTATTGTGGTGCGCGCTCCAATGTTGATCTAGCCTCCGTTTAAAAGTGTCTACGAATCCCGACATAACAACATCCTCAGGCAAAGCATCCCAGGCTGCAACCAATCTGTTGGAGAAGAGGAAGTTTCGTGTGTCTAGCCGGGCACCAGTCACACGTAGATTGAGTGGATGGCCTCTCAGGTTAGTCGTAGTCGCCAACTCGAAGAAGTCTCCAGATGAGAGGCAGCAGCCCTGATTGCGCACGATGCGGAAAGCTTGTATCAGGTCCCCACGTAGCTGTCTGTAACTTAAGGGAAAGAGGTCAAGATGAGCTAATCGTGTGTCGTAGCGTAGTGACCATAGCCCAGATACAAGTTTCGTTGCTCGCCGTTGAACTTCTTCGGGTATGCCAAGGTCTTTAGCGGTCCAGGTTCTCCATGATTGGATAGTGAGCTCCAGATGCGGTCGCACAAAAGTTCGAAAGACCTTGGCGAAGCTGTCTTCATGAAAGGAAGAGAGGTATAGAATGGACATCGCCGACTTGGCTATCTTTGAGCATTGCAGCGAAGGCTTGAGCGAGGTTGTGATCCATACACCTAAGTCCTTCTGGGAGTCGACTTCTTGCAGTGGTTTTCCAGTCAGACAGTACACCGTGCGGTTAGGAGAAGTGATTCCGCCGACGCGTAGGAAGTTACACTTGTTTACGTTGAACGGTAGAAGCCAGTCTTTTGACCGTTGCTCGAGGTGGTCTAGATATGTCTGTAGTCGCGCCTCGTCAACTTCGCTTCGTATGGTACTAAGTGCAACTATCCGCGCCCTCCTGCTCTCACCCCCCCCCCGCTGTGTTTTAAAACGAACTTCACTAATCACTGACATGTTTTACTTCTATGCCCTTCCCGTATACATGTACTGGCTTGACGAGAATGTGTCGAAAACAAACGTGTGCTTGTCGATTGGTCTTTTGAATACTGAAATGCAGCGAAATCAAACCCAAAAATTGAGCTTTCTATTTACTTATTTGACTGATGGCATTTTTGAATGGCATCACCGAAATCTTTGATCAACTGTGAATTTATTCAACCATATCTGGTACCTGCGCAGTCTACGCTAGCGTGATCTGACATACTGTTTGATGAACACCGTCCTATGTCACTAGAGTCCAACTCGCGTGTTCGCTCACGTTTTCCTGTGATCGGGGTGAACTTGATGAAGGACGTAAGTCATGCGTTGGTTTCGATCTAATAGTCACATTTTAGTGTGTGAAATGCTTTTATGAAGTCAACATAGAAACCCGAACCCGATTGCTTTCTTGATTCACTTCATCCCCGGATCACAATTATAGTGAATTTGCCTTTTGAACACGTTGGCATTTATTGCGTGTTCTGTCCGACACAAAGGCATATCCAGGATCACTGATATGCATAGCTATTTGAGTTTGGTAGTCTCGTCTCTATTACGTCAGCCGATATTTGTGTACGTGTGTAGGGGCAGATGTTACAATTTGACTACAGTATACTACATCGTGAACATCACATGGAATTTATCTTTCAGACGTGTCTATGAACCAATAATTGTAAGGCATATGGCTCATTAAGTGGTAAAGGTTTGTCCTCCGACTGTCTAGATTGGTTACACTCTCTGTCCACTTTCCTTAAGATCTTTCTACTCACAGTCCAGATCGGAGGGCCTATTGCTGCATTATTCGAGGGAGGATATGGCCTTATGCAAAACCTTAATATTTCAAGGGTGGACAAACGTCAAAATACACGCTTTTACATAAGTATATAGACTATGAATCTCTACTTAGGATAAACTGTTCCCTCTCCCTTATGTCGACGCGTGTTAATGTATGCGTGGAGGAGCCGATGTTCCAGGCCTGTCATAGTATATTACTGTACACACATCGTATGGAATTTTTTGGACGATTTCCTTCTCAGCGTTTGCAATTCTGCTTATGTATTTAGCTGCACGAAAGCACCTAATGTCGGCAGTTTTCTGTTGACTTTCATTTTTTATGCAAATGCGACCCCTAAATATGTCAAGTTGACGAACGTCCCGGGCGGGTTTTGGCCGCAGTGAAGTGTAATTTGATACCCGACGATAGATCGCATACAAGGTTTTACCCAAAAACATTTGTTCGAAAAGGCGATCTCTGGAATCATTGTTGTAGCAAGCAGGATTCCAATGTTGGATGAGAGTAAAAAAGCATCCACATCTCGCTTCACCGTCAATCCCCGAAGTCAGTAGTAGTTCTCCGCTTTTTAGAAAATGTGTATTTCAAGGAGGTCTGCGCTAAATAAGTGAATATCCCCAACATAATTAACATATGCTTTGATTTTAGAAGCACGGAAATTGCCAACAGGGTGGTACAGAGCCCAGGCACAACACGCCACACATACAGTGAGTGACCGATCTCATGAAATGTTGGCTGAAATTCTGAAGTGCGTTGTCGATTAGGAGGGACTACTTAGACGTGGTTGTAATACTGATTATCATGCGACATAATCCTATAATATCGCGGACTCGGCAGGATGTCAGCTTTGAAATACACTGCTTTTCAGTCTCCTGTTCAAATTGTATTTGGTAAAAAGATGACTACTTAAGTAGCATGCGTTTTCCCCCCTGATTTTCAATGGTCTTGCAAATTCAAACATATTTAATGGAAACCATAAACAAAATTGTGTTTTCTTTCAGTTGTTTGATAAAGAATCACGTCATCTTAATAATTGATCCTCGAACAAGGAGTATGATTAGGCTCTAAGGAAGTTTTTAAGACCGCGCAATGTCCATTCATGCAGCATCGTACCTGTCCGTTTACCACTGCTCCTCACGAAATGTACCACACAATCCGCATCCATTGCAAAATTTTCCATATACGGAAGGCATGCACCTTGTAGACTGAAATCACTAAGAGCTAATGCAACGACTGATTAGGCGCCAAATCATTGAGCAATTAGAAAACTTCTTTAAAAACTTATTATACTACTTTTTCGAATATAAATATCAAGATGACTTGATCCTTGAAAGAAATTGCGACTGAGTCACGCTGTCAATTGGGCGAGGAGCATAAACTCAAAATATATAAGTAAGTAAATTGTGTTATTATTTTTGAGAAGGAAATAGGATGTCTTATTACGTCTAAACAATGTGATCACATGCAGCGAGACGCCTGACGTCAAAAGTGCTTTCGGTAGGAGACTATATAAATTCAGGCGCACAGATACGTCTTAACCTACAAAGTAAAGCACCGAGAGATGGCTGACGAAATCGCAGCCGTCGTCATCGACAATGGATCGGGTATGTGCAAAGCTGGCTTCGCCGGTGATGACTCACCTCGAGCCGTCTTCCCCTCAATCGTCGGTCGACTACGCCTGCAAGACATCACAGTCGGCATGGACAGCAAAGACAGCTACGTCGGCGATGAGGCCCAATCCAGGAGAGGCATCCTCTCCCTCAAATACCCCATCGAGCATGGCATCGTCACCAACTGGGATGACATGCAGAAGATCTGGCATCACACGTTCTACAATGAACTTCGCGTTTCTCCAGAGGATCGCCCAGTCCTACTGACTGAGGCCCCACTGAACCCCAAGGCCAACCGTGAGAAGATGACCACCATCATGTTTGAGACCTTCAACTGTACAGCCATGTACGTTGCTATTCAGGCGGTCCTCTCACTTTATGCATCCGGCCGCACCACCGGCATCGTTGTGGACTCGGGCGATGGCGTCAGCCACACTGTCCCCATCTGCGAGGGATATACCCTGCCGCACTCCATCCTCCGTCTTGATCTGGCTGGTCGTGATCTCACTGACTACCTCATGAAGATCCTCACAGAGCGTGGTTACAGTTCCATCGCCGCCGCCGAACGAGAAATCGTCCGTGATATCAAGGAGAAGCTTTGCTACGTGGCACTCGACTTCGAGAACGAGATGGCAACTGCGGCCTCAAGCTCCTCCCTCGAGGAGACCTACGAACTTCCCGATGGTCAGGTGATCACAGTGGGAAACGAGCGATTCCGCTGTCCCGAGGCCCTCTTCCAACCCAGTCTCTTAGGTCGGGAGAATGTGGGAATTCACGTGACCACCTTCAAATCCATCATGAAGTGCGATATCGATATCAGGAAGGACCTGTACTCCAACATCGTCCTGTCAGGCGGCTCAACCATGTACCCGGGAATTGCTGAGAGGATGAACAAGGAGCTCACCTCGCTTGCCCCATCATCAACGAAGATTAATATCATTGCTCCACCGGAGCGCAAGTACTTAGCTTGGATCGGTGGTTCGATGCTGGTCGGTCTGCCCGCCTTCCAGCAGATGTGGATCACGAAGCAGGAGTATGACGAATCCGGTCCACAAATCGTTCACCGCAAATGCTTCTAATTTGTTTTCAATGAAGTACTCCCATTCTTCATTTACTAGCTTGTTTCTCTCCGGTTAACTACATTAGCCGGAAGACAGCAGATTCGCCAACGGGCTTTATGTATTAAGGTTTAGTCTCACAGTATTTTATGACCCCAATAAATCGCACTCTCTGCAATGAATCTGTATTCTGCCTTCCAGTTAACCATCGTCTCGGTTTCACATCAGGACGCATCAGGGAAGGGCAGTTGCTGCGTTGAGCAGGTTGTGGGGATTCTGCAGCATGTTCTTCCTGGAAACAATTAAAAACTCAATCAATGTTATGGCGTGCCCTGCCAGACATTATGAAGGTATCAGCAGCGAGGTTAAAAATGCTTACCAAGGAGAATTATTATGCAAAAACGGTGTATAAATGAGATGTAGATCGGAAGAGAAATCATACACTCATCCCCGCAATAACGCTGCACCTGAACTCATTGAAATACACATGGACATGCCAAAAAATGAATGGCACACAGACCTCCTGCACACTGAAGGCTTAAATTGTACGCATGAAGGACGGGAGGAGAGGGAAGTGGTCTACAATATCCCATGCAATGTTTGCGATGAGCTATACTGTATTCAATGGTACCTATGCACACGTGCACGAACATAGTTTAATATGCGAGATGCGAGACCACTATTTCCAGGTGGCCATAGATGACATTGTTCAGTGGTAAATTTTTGTTTGGAACAGAACTCACAATACAGGCACTGATTATTTGGCACAAACATAGGTAAAAGATGGTAAACTCGCAGTTCGTATTCAGACGTTATGAGTCGAGATTATTGTAGGCGTGTTTATATTGTGTTCCGCAGTTCGCTGGTTTCGGTCAAGGTATGGGGGTTTAGTGAACGGAATGCGATGGGGATTCCCGGATGAGTGTTAGGGTTAGGTTTTAGGACAGCGATTAGTGTTATGGTTTAGGGCTAGAGTCAGGCTTAGGTGTAGGGTTGGGTTTAGGTTTAGTGTGAGGGTTAGGATTTAGGCTTAGTTTTAGGGTAAGGGCTTTATGGCTAACGTTAGGGCTAGGGTTAGTGTTACGGTTAGGGGTAGGTTCTGGGGTTAGGGTCCAGGGCAGTGTTAAATTTATTGTTACGGTTCGGTTTTAGGGTAATTTTTATGATTAAGTTTAAGGAATAGTGTTAGGTTTTAATGTTGCGGTTAGTTTAGGTTTAGAATTAGGGTTGGGTTGTATTTATTCGACCACAGATAGACGACGGAAGGGCGTTTGGATTGCCGAGCATGTCCGCTTCGCGCGCTTCCGTATTTTCCAGTATCCAGGCGACAGATCTTTACTTGGGATGAACCGCCTCTTCTCCTGATTTCTACGCTTTTACTTGTCTGCGTATAGGGTTCAACATTACAGTCTTATCATAGTATACGGCTGTACTGCAGCTTGCAATTTTGCCTATGCTTTTTGCTGTACGTAAGCATCTAATGTCGGTAGTTTTCTGCAAACTTTCATTTTGCATGCAAATGCGACCCATAAATATGTCTAGCTGTCAAGCGTCCCAGGCGGGTTTTGGCCGTAATGAGGAGTAATTCGGAGCCCTAAGATAGATCTCATATGAGGTTCTACCCAAAACACCTTACCCTATCATATACTGCTAGCTACCTGTTGGCAGTTAATGAACATTAGGCGGTTAACCGCTGTGGCTGATGGACTCCGGCCCAAATATTCGTGCATAAAAATATCGGTCTAGGCATATACACCTTGACCAAGCTGTTAGTTGTATATTTGGGGTAATAAGCAATGCCCTTGATGACCCTATTGAAACGTTGCATACAATATTAATGCCAAATGCGCATCTTACTGCAAATTTGCCAGTAACATATTATTGAAAAGTCAATTTGGCAAAGAGGTGCTTTCGGTAACTCGTCATTAGGCCAAAACAGTAACACTGGAGTTGAAAATATGCGAAGTTGATAGGGTTTATCAGTGACTCAGGGGCTATTAACACTCATCATTCCCACGCCATCCGCATGACAATGTCGGCGTGTTATGATCATTGGGTCAAGGGGGCGATGGGAAGGAGTTACGTAGGCTGTGAGTGATGCTTGTAAGTCGGGTACGTTGAGCACGCATCATTGCCATCAGGAGGTTGGGGCGACGTTTAATCATCATGGGGGGTCGGCGTTGGCTACGGAAGACAGAGCGCCTGCGTCAACGTCTTCTGACAACATGGCATTGGATTGGCTAGTCGTATAGCCACTGCCTCGGCTGTAGCTACCACCCGTTGTCGTAGACCACTGGAGAAGCTTGCTGGTGTCCGGTGGACAACTTGAAAGGCTTCTTTGGCATCGACTCGGTGATTCGTATTGACAAGATGTGCGAGAATAGACCTCGAAATCGATTTCTTTTGGCCTCTACCTAGACAGGTCGGTGTATTCACATACTCTTTTTTTCAGGCGCCTCGTTGTAGGGACCGTGTATCCCGCTCCACAGGAGCAAGTGAATGAGTAAATACATATCGATGTGGCCTGCGACGGGAGTCGGTCTTTAGCTCCCAAGCCCAGGAGGGGATAGTTCGTGAAACATAGAAGTAAATTCGCCGTGCGGAAAGCGCTAGTGATCGCTGTCTACAGACTTCAACTTACTAGGTCACTTGCAGTGTCCCCTTCAAAAGGTAGTCTTATAAATGAGTCTTTCTTTTCTGAAGAAGGAGACACGATCGCTGGGACAAGAGCTTTATTCGCCTGATGCTTCGGATTCCTGCTCGGACACATCATCAGAGACAATAGCAAATGCGGGTAGTTCATGCACAAGGGGCCGCAGTATTTATAGGATGCAGTCGCCATGCTACCGCATTCCTATAAATATTCCCGGCTCCCCCCCCCCCTTCGTCAGGGTTAGGGATATAAAACTCGTTATTTCTTGAGAACATTACCACTTACGTCTACTCAACCTAGGCGAAGTCTCACCATCGAGTTTGGAAGGGAAAGGTCATTGCATTTGTTAATGGACTGGGGGCCAGTAAACCATGACTCAAGCATCCCCCGGTTCACGCGGTCGCCACTTCCAGCGAGAATTTTAGCCTCGTTGAATTTGAATGTGTGGCCGGATCTCGTCTAAGGAACCGCAACTTGAGAGTTGGCGTCATTTCTCCGCACCGCTGCAGTCTGTTCGACCATGCTCGTTCGGAGCTGTCTTCCGGTTTCTCCGATGTAGTTGCTTTGTCCGCAACTGCACGAGATCCGATAACCGATTCCAGACGTTTCTTTCCGTGGTAGTGGGTCTTTCGATTTTATTACCTGACGCTTGATGATTGCCTCCAGTCTGTGTGCAACTCCAACGCCAAGTGGCGTGAGCAGGCGGCCAATAGCGCCCGAAACATTCTTGACATACGGGAGCGCTCGCCAAAATTTGGTGTCCTTGTGGTTTGGCTTTTCGTCCCTTTTGCGTATGCACCGGTTGACAAGGTTGCGCGGATAGCCATTGGCTTTGAAGACCCGTCGGAGATATTGTAGTTCGGCAATTATGTCTTCCGGCTCAATGCAGTGCATTTAGACACGCCGATAAAGCGTCCTTACACAGCTGCGTTTGTGGCTGATTGGGTGGTTGCTGTTGAAGTTCAGTACTTGCATCGTATTTCTCGCTCTCCTGAACACTTTGGTCTTTAGGCCACCACAATCCTTGCGGCATACGAGGACATCCAGGAAGGCCAGCTGGTTGTTCTCTTCCTCCTCCATCGTAAATTGAATGTCCGGGAAGACGGCATTGAGATGTTCTTGGAATGCCAACACCTGATCCCGATAGATGACAACGAAGGTGTCATCCACATACCGGGCCCAGAATTTCGGTCTGTGGTGTTGAAAGACCAGCGACTCTAACCGTTGCAGTACCGCCTAGGCGATGTTTCTCGAAATCGGCGAACTCATTGGCGTGCCCTTCACCTGTTCGTAGACTGTCCCGTCGAACGTGAAGTAAGTCCTGAGACAGAAGTTCAGATACTGAAGGACTTGGGCGTGTCCAAGACGATTCTCCGTTTCATCGTATTTGTTTTGTAGAAGCAGATCGATGGTTTCGATCGCCAGATCCTGGGGAATAGAAATAAAAACGGACATAATATTGAAAGATACCATGACCTCATTTAGATGGGGGCTTACCCCTTTGAGTTTCTCCAGGAATTGTGCTGAGGAAGAGACCGTGATGTCTGACTCAGCGGTCAAGAACTTGAGAGGCCGGTACAGCCAATTAGCCAGTCCGTACATTGGAGTCCCTTTGAGCGACACGATGGGTCGGATAGAAGCGTTGTCTTTGTGCACCTTAGGGTGGTCATAGAATCGGGCCAAAGCCGTATCTTGGGGTCTCGCCATGTGTCTGTCGGTCGGTGTTATTGCACCTCAGTTCTCCAAGGCCAATATTGTAGCACTAATTTCGCGTGTCAGCGCTTTTACAGGGTTCATTGCACATGGGACATAGAACTGTCGGTCCTCCAGTAAACCTTTGGCTTTTTTAAGGTAGTTTGTTCTGTCCAGTACAACCGTGGAGCGCCCCTAGTCCGCTGGCACGATGACCAGGCCTTTGTCGGTCTTGAGTTCTCTAAGCACACCACGTTCGGCCTTGGGAAACACTTCCCGCGGCCTGTGGGCCATAAGGAGAGACGACACTTGATGTCGGATAAGGCTCTTAGTTTCCCCCGTTGCCTTCGCCTGACTAAGGATTGATTCCACTACTGCAATCATGTTAACAGGTTTGGCGTCAGCCGTGTTAAATGAAGTTTCGTGCCGTAAACCTCATAGTAACGATCCAGTTGCTAAGAGGACATAATCTGGATGTCGACTGGGAAACCTTTCTTGAAATGGCACCGAAGTCTAATCTCAGACGACATGATTACCAGCTTAAAAGGGAACTGTGTCACACAAATCAACGATCCTCCTTTTTCTCAGAGAGGGTCATTCGCCAATGGAACTCTTTGCTGGAGTATGTTATGAATTCCCCTACCGTGAGTGTGTTCAAGACACAATTGGACACTCACATGCTGAAAGGCTACCCGAAATGCCGTAGCATGATCTAACGGATTACTGAAATGACTACAAATATACTACTATCATTATTTCAACAGATCATTTTCTGTGCGTCAAACTGGACCCATATAGAAATTTTTACATTCCGAATGCGGTGAACAAAGTTTTTCGCAATTATTTCGCGAATACCGTACCCCTTTCGCATTTATGTTCCATTATTAGATCTATGAATTCTCCTTACTAAAAGTGCAAGCAAGATTTTTTCAATGTAACTATTTTCCCTTACATCTGTGCTGTCTAAATCGAGTTTTCTGGGCCTCTGTCGTTCATGTTTTTTTGCTACTAACTGTTTGTTAGTAACCAGACCTTACTCATACCAACCTGCCTTTGTTTCTCTAACCCGACTTGTCGGTTCCCGTCGTTCTTTGTCCATTTTCTATTGTTCTTTGTCGCCGCTCGCCTTTAAACCGACCACCACAATTTTGCGTCATTCGTTGACCGCTCGTCTAATGACCTCGAATGTACGTCCACTTTTGAATTTATTCCCCGCCTTATTAACTCTATCGTGCTCTGTCTATTGCCATAGAACCACAAAGAATATCCGAGTTATCCCGACTGCCTTCTGACATAGCTTTGACCTCGGGTGCGTCTATTCCGGTAAATAAACCAACGCTGAATCGAAAAAAAATCTAAAGAGTATTAGCACTGACGTCGCCGACTTTCTCTTTACGGGTGAGTGGCGAGGAAGTTTCGTCAACTTCTCCATCTCTATTTTTAGGTCTCTTATCGCTTTCTCCATCTCCAAGACTTTCTGGAGAAGTCTGAAACATGCCGCATGGGTTTTATCTTCGTTGTTGTAGTTGACATCCATTAAGGTTACTAAACTCTTAGCCCGTCTGATAGAAGGAGAGTTGATAGCGGGAAACCCGACGCTGAATTCATTTATACAATGTGCATTGTTTGTTACATTATTATTGTTAATCCGTCAGATGCGCGTCAGTGGTCCATTGGTAACGACCTCAGCCTCATCACCTCCCCAACTGGGTTCGATTCCCGCTCGGGGCACACTTCTTGAGCAGCATCCCGAAGGCAGTGGAGAAGTGTTTAAGGGTGTAGGAGGACCAACGATACAAAGCAAGTAGCAAGCGACACAGCTGTTCTTGAAACGGGGAGTCCCACGGTGCTGTTGACAGAGAAGTGGTTCGAAAGAGAATGGTTGTCCCAGAGAAAGTCCTGTCAAAGTTTCGTGTGGATCGAGCAATCGCTGGTTACGATCAAATTTCATAATCTAAATGGGCCCTCAGAGAGTCCACTAGGTAGAAATCCCGAGAGGGCAAATCCCTCGGAGGACAAAATTCCAAACCGAATTTCAAAACCGAAATCCTTAGGATTTATTTGGTACATTTCTCTTGCCCAAAATATAACCAAATGCAACATTACGAGTTCCGCTCTTTCCGAGGTAACTAATGTTATATGGCTGGGTTTAAGTGTTTAGAAGAAAAAGAATTAAGGCAATTGATTACAAAGTACTTACTGCTCTACAGAGAGCAGATAACGTAAGAGTATTCCCGTTCGCTTACCGCTGGCAGCACATATAAAAGGCTGATTTGCAAAAACACCTTTTCATCTGAGCAATAATTAACCTGAATTGCAAAGTGTATAAGATGGCGTTGACCACGAGGAGATTGGTTAATTTTCAGGTAGGAGATTTTAGTTGCAAAATGAAACGAGAGACAGGGTGACCAAAGATGTCAGCTGTCCGGCCATGCAAGCTGGCGCACTCTCTGCTCAAAAACTCAGAGCAAATGGGGCAATCACAGCAAAAGATTGGTTTCTCATGAAACCCTCTAACTCTTCCACCGCGCGGTTTTATGGTCTGCCGAAGGTACATAAAGCGAACATACCTCTCAGGCCCATCGTCTCCCTACGTGGTACTCCTACATACGGTTTAGCAAAATGGAGGTTTGCTCGTGTTAAGTTCCTGGTAGAAGGATTGCCAACAACAGTGGCCTCTGCTAATCAGTTCCTTGACCGTTTAAAACACCTGAAATTAGAGCCAGATGAATCCATGGTATATTTTGAGGTCGTTTCACTCTTCACCTCCATTCCACGGCAACTAGCGATTGACGTTGGGGGACAACTCCTGGCTGATCGCTACAACGAGAGAGACAATCCCCTGAAGACTGAACATCTCGTGGAGCTCTTACGCTATTGCCTAAAAACGTATTTCACCTTTTGTGGACTTATGTATGAACAAATCAAAGGCACCCCTATGGGCTCCCCCATATCAGGGCTGATTGCTGAAGTGGTTCTTCAACGGATAGAACACATGGTGTTCACCAAGTATCAACCAAAGTTCTGTGATCGTTACGTCGATGACACCTTCGCCAATGTCAAATCATTTGACGTGGAGCACCTCAAAGGATAACTGAACTCAGTTGACCCGAATATCCAATTCACGATGGAAACCGAAACAAACAACCAACTTCCCTTCCTCAATGTCCTTGTGCGTCGGTGTGCAACTGGGCAACTAGAAACTTCCGTTTTCAGAAAAGCCACCAACACAAGAAAAATATTACACTTCAACAGCAATCACCCTCTCTCTCTCACAAACGCAGCTGTGTCCGTACTCTATTTCAAAGAGTTGAAACACACTGCAGCACACCAGCCGACAAAAGAGTTGAACGACAATACCTCCATGACCTCTTTCGAACCAATGGATACCTAAGCTATTCCATCAGGCAAAGCAAGCGCCGAGTGAACAGACGACGGCCACAAGAAGAACAACCCGAAGTCTGGAGGGCTATTCCTTACATTAAAGGAGTCTCCGAGGCGGTTTCACGACTGTTACAACCCGCCAGGGTAGGCATTGCCCATCGACCCCAGCCAACAATTCGTCGCCGTTTGATGCCACCCAAAGACATACTGCCACCCACTGAAACCTCAGCAGTTGTCTATGAAATACGTTGTAACAATGGAGACTGCAACTACGTTGGGGAAACCGGACGGAAATTGCAGACCCGCCTACATGAGCACAAACTGACAACCCGGAGACTAGACCTAAACCCACAGCTTGCGGCTCACATCGGGGAAACTGGTCACAGTTTTGATTTTCAAGGAGCAGCCGTCTTAGGCAGGGGCACCTCAAAGACAGAGCGTCTCACACTTGAGGCTTGGTACTCTGACGCCAACTCCATCAACAGGCATCTAGACCTTCCTTCGGCCTATAAAGTCTTACTTCATTACATACGCCGTGACGAAGACAAGACAGTCATACGGAGCCTAAGACTACCGAGCAAACACGGCCTGTCGACCAACTCACCCAAAAGGGGAACGCAAACGCAACTAACCCCAATGGAGGTGACGACACACAATGCAGGAAGCCACCAACACTCACAGGCGGCGGCCGGTAGGTCAAGGCAGCGAAAGAAGAGAAAAAAATCGATCAGCCCAAGGCCAACTGATCTGGCTGTCCATTCAAAATCCCGATCGATTTTTTAACTAGACGCTTTGATAATGGAGAGCCGCCCCAGCTCTTCGAAACTTCAGCCATGCAAGTCCCACGATCCGATGAGCAGTTCATTTTCCTCAGATTAATCCTTTTCCTTAAGATTTCCAAGTCACAAGGTTCCCTATGCTGCTTAACACTCAGGTTCAAAATTACAAGTAAATTTTCCTACATGACACTGAATGCTACTTCACACGAATTCCTAAACTCACTCAATCACTTCCAATGGAACAATTGGATGGTCATACGAATGGTAAGATACATTCATTTTGTCATCTAGTCGGGTATCGGTGTCTGAACGTCGGCTGATGCCCAAGGCCTTTGACATTTCTTCTTTACTCCTCAGTGCGTTATTACTGCTAGTGCTCTTCCGGAGAAAGTAGTTGCTGTCATTACAGCGTCAGCTATGACGACTCTATCTGTCACATCCCCTTGCGCTGCATAAACGTTCGTGGATGGGGTAGGGGTTTAAACAATAACGAATACCCCTGACATATTCATGCAAGCAGAATGTCCTGCAGCTTCGAAAATGACTTCCATTTGGACTGATCCCGCTCCGTGAAAAATGACTGATTGCCCAGCCGCCATTAAGAATATAACGAGACAGATCACATCTTAACTGCTGGAGACTTGACTAGGGGTAACAGAAAGTTATCGCGTATCCACGTGTATGCACGTAGTGCAGGGATGTGTGTGTGTGTGAGTGTGTGTGTGTGTGTGTGGGGTGTAGGGGTGTCAGCGGTGGGTCCACGTGATGGTCGTAGTGGTCGCTCACTTGCTTGCAGGTGAGACTACGCCTAGCGACCATTTGCTGGCACCTAACTCTCACCTGTGGCTCCACGTAGCTGGGCTCTGCTCAGCGGCCACACCCCGGGCAACCGTCTCGACCGGCGGGCTAAACCAGGTGAGGGTATCCGTGCGTGCACCTGCACGCGCGGTACTGTGGTCTGCGCTGGCCGGATGGATCTTCGCGTCGACATCGTCGAGACGAGGCTCTGCCTGGACCATCGCAGGCGGCCACCAGGTAAGTTTCCCCTCAGGTAAGTGCGCTTGCTTCGTTTCTTCCTTTTGTTTGTTGAAGTTCCGCGTCGTACGCTGCGCTTGCTGCCTGCCCTTTATATGCTAGTCTGTCTGTTAATAGCTAAACGACACCCACGATGCCTGCTGTGATTGTATGTCCGTCAGTCTATGCTAGTCTCTACTAATAGCTAGGTGTTACGGTGCCTGACTTTGTGTGGTGTCCTCACTTTGTCTCTGACTGATGACTGTGTCCGCTTGTCCACTCTAGTTCTAAGTCCCATTGCGTTAGGTAGTGTGTATGCTCTCTCCTACTTCAC
>CACRXP010000243.1:0-30693 GCA_902702965.1 Spirometra erinaceieuropaei | reverse complement strand
GCGTCTTGATCAATTCTGCTTTTAGCACGCGATGACGAACCGCCAAATTATGAGCTGTGTAAAGGTGAACACACAGAATGTAGGACTGTGTCCTACATAACCGGAGACCAAACCAAAGGCCTACACTGTCGTAATCAATATTGACAGCAGAAAGGTCTGTGCATTCTCAACATGCATGCTGCTACCGTATGTCGAATCAGCCCGCAAATGTCCCTTTATTTTATTGGCCCACGCTCGACGTGGGCACTAACCTACTTCTTCATTTGTAGACCAACTAACCGAGGAAATCATAGTGCATCTATGCGACCGACCCGACCAGTCTTGTAGTCCCTACGGAGTTTACGGACCAGTAGGTTACAGCGGGATCTCCTAGAGGTACGTCGCCTGTGTTAAGGCGTGTCAGAAGTTTGCGCAAAGTAAACTGCCCTCTTACCCTTCAGACCGTGTTGTACATTTGTCGTGTTAGCAGACCAATCTTACCGCAGTGTTGTAATGAACTGCTTCAGTATTTATTTTTATCCACACCACTGATATATTGCGCGTTTTAACGTTTCCCGCTTCTTCGTGTTTTTGCTTTTCTTTGCATGGAAGATGTACTCGGCTGGGTGCAGAGGACGAGCTACTGAATCCGAAATCAGGGGATATGAATGAAGCAAGTACCTTGCTAAGCCAAATCGATGCAAGGGCTTTCAGTGACATAAAAACCTACTTGAACAAATGTATGTCTTATGGTATCGGAAATGCTTTTTCTATAGATCCAAAACATGTTGAGGCCAAGTTGAGGAAGGGGACGCTTTGTGCAGTTGTATGCCAATTCCCCCATTAGTATTACAAACTACTAATCAAATAGTCAGTAAGTGCTACAACAAAATTCAGGCAGATAGGCATAAGAGATGGTGGCATTCTCGCATTAGGATGGTCATATAAGCCAGATAGCTGCACCCATTTTGTAGATAGTGTCTTCGTACAAATGTGTAGTGCATAGTTTCTGTTTTCGAAGGATGAAATCTTAATCTCTCAACGGTGTAACCTTTTAAAGCAGAACCTAAACAGTCTTGTTGTTTAAGGGAAGTAGGCCCCTTCAACTCAGCGGTATCATGTAGTGGATTCTCCGGAGCAGAGTCAGAGCAGATCCAGTGGTATTTGCGCGTCTAAAGTGTTATCCAGTTGTGGAAGGTGTTGTTGACAGAAAGCCGCTGTCTTCATAGAAAAGAATGACAAACGTCCTACTGGTTGAATCGACTGAATGAGGGACGTATGAGCAGAGAGTGCGCCAGCTTGCATGGCCAGACAGCTGACATCTTTGGTCACCTGTCTCTCGTTTCATTTTGCAATTAAAATCTCCTACCTGAAAACTAACCAATCTCGTCGTGGAAAACGCCATCTTACACACTTTGCAATTCAGGTGAATAATTGTTCAGATGAAAAGGTGTCTTTGTAAATCAGCCTTTTATATGTGCTACCAGGTGTAAGCGGACGTGAATATTCTCAATTTTTCTGCTCGCTAAATAGCAGTAAATAGGTGCTTCTAACCTGTGCAAGAGAAAACCCAAAGCTTTTCTTCAACTACGTATCACAAAGCACTCGAAACAAGGATCCTATCCCTATGTTAAAAATGGGATGATGACGTTGAACATTACAAGGACGACGAAAAGGCTGAGCATCTGCCCAGGTTCTTTCACTCGCTTTTTCAAGAGAAGTCGCTGTACCCGCTGATCACCAAAATGTGGACGATGTCTCGAAAATTGACTCAGTGGTTCTCACAAAGGCTATTGCTGAACAGGAATTACTGAAGCTAAAAGAAGGGACTTCACCCGGTCCTGACGAAATACCGACAAAGTTGTTGTAGGAAGTAGTCACAGAATTGGCATGGACTGCATGGATTTCACCGATTCATAAAAATGGCTATGGTGCTTCCGCAAACAACTACCGACCAGTAAGCCTCACCTCCATATGCTGCAAAGTTATGGAGCAAATTATCAAACGCGAACTGATGCGGTTTTTGGAGCAAAATCATCTTCTGTGCGATGCACAGCATGGTTTCCGCAGAGGGAGGTCCCGCTTGACCAATCTACTCTACTGTCTTGAACAGTGGACCCGAGCGATTGATGAAGGAAACGTTGCGCATGTGGCCTACATAGACTTCAAGAAGGCCTTTGACAGCGTGCCACACCAACGTCTCCCATACAAGCTCAGCCGCATAGGGGTAAGAGGCAAGCTTTTGAAGTGGATTGAAAACTTTTTGGTCGGTCGGTCCCAGACTGTTCGTCTTGGTGGCCAGCAATCGGCAGAGGTGACGGTTACGAGCAGAGTGTCTCTGGGCTTCGTTCTTGGCCCTATCCTCTTTCTCATCTATATTGATGACTGCATGCATGCTTTGGACTGTGACATGGCCATGTTTGTTGACGATATAAAACATTGGATCGTCATCCGCAACGAGGACGGTGAAACAAATTTACAGGCAAACTTGGACTGACTCGAACAATGGTCAGGCCACTGGCTCCTCCCGTTTAATGCTACCAAATGCGGCATTCTGAGGATTGGCAGAACCGGCTCTGCGCACCGGCAGACGTATTACCTAAATCACACAGTGCTGCCACTGGTAGAGGTTCAGAAGGACCTAGGTGTGTGGATAACATCTTCACTAAAGCCATCCACTGCTTGAAAGCAGTGAAATCCGCAATGTCCAGCTTATATCTCATCAAGGGGACATTTACCAAGTTCGACGAAGAGTGCTTTCGCAAGGTCTCCGGGATGTTTGTGCGCCCACAGTTAGAATTTACCATTCAGGCCTGGAGACCCTGGACTGTCAAAGATCGTACCACCCTCGAAAAAGTCCAACGACGGACAACCAAGCTTATCAGAGGTCATAAAAACCTACCTTACGAAACTAGACTGTCCAAACTTGAGCTCCTCCTCCTGGACTACAGACAACTACGTGGCGACTTAATTCAAACGTTTTGAAGGCTACGCGGTCAGGATTTCTGCCGCGCATCCGGCGACTTCTTTGAGCTGGCCACCACTACTAGCTTGAGAGGACATCCTCTGAAACTCCGTGTGACAGGGGCGAGACTGTACGCAAGGTGGTCCTTCTTCAGCCACAGAGTGGTAAAGGCATGGAATGCCCTACCTGTGGGCGCCGTCATGTCCTCATCCGCGGACATTCACATTATGTTATGACTTTTTCGTTACCTCCTCAATAAAGCATATACGTTTGCTTCGATATTTCTTGCTCCGTGCAGTACCGCGTACTGGTTATTGTACAATTTTGACATAAACGACATCTACAGACAAATTTATACCAGTACCCAACCCTTGTTGTATGTAATTACTTACCTAATTTTCTTTGACACTTGCTTTTCACAGTGTTTTTATGACGTTATTGTAACCAAAAGGGAGTTCGAAGGTTCTCGCCTACCTTTTCTTAATAAATCTGATCTGATCTGATGATCTAATGAAAAATGTTGTAGGTTAACACTCCAGTTACGCCAAACCAACGCTTTCCTCATACCTACCGCTAACGCGGATATCAATTATTTGACCTTATCCTCGCCACCTGAAGGTGATCGTGTTTTAGTTCCCCGCTGTTATAGTAATATTTTACAAAGTGCATATTACAGAAAACATTAGTGTAACATGTTTATTTTGACTTGAATACTGTATTGCTGTTTTTAATCGGGCCTTCAAAGGTAATGCCCATTAGTCTTAAATGTACCCAACTGCTCACCGTACAACGGCAATATGAGCTTGGCAAAGCCAGCCACCAAGGTCTGATGCTGTTTAGACAATGATCGAATTCTCTTTTAATGACCTCGAAACAAATTGTATTTCTGCAAATAGCTCAAACTCGAGTTCTGTCGAAGGCATCTTGATCCTCTCCAGAAAGGGCTGGTGGAAGACAAGGACCAACACCTTGGTTTTCGGTCAACTTTTCATAGCTCACACCTACTAAATAGTTATTTGTAGGCCTACCCGTTCCTTTTGCCTGAGACAGCTGTTTAACTACAGCTGCAGGACCAAACCTTAAACAACTACTAACCTCCAGAACTAAGCAAACGGGCGAAAACGGATAAACACCGCTTTCCTGACCCGATGAACATTCGGTTTCATCAAAACTACAGAGTGCAAACAGATGTCGCACAGATTAAGGAATAAGTGCTCTCCCTCTCAGACATGGATGGTAACAATAGCTCAGTTTAAAAACCCTGACGGCGATCTTTCGCTCTTTAGGAAATGGTATATACGTCCTGAAGATAAGACATGAGAGCAACTTAGAGGGCTGTGACAGGTAGTTGACCCTGTTTCGTGTGTCGGCAGAGTCGGGCAGACGTACGGTAAATGGCTCACTCAGACGGAAACCGCCCCGTTCAGTGCCTTTTTTGCGGGTTTGGGTCCGGCTTTGGTCAGCCTGAGAGGAGGAAGGGGGGAGGAATTGTTGGGGGCTGGGTTTGAGGCCCAACTCTCGGCCCGAATAGGAAGAGGAGTGGTCATACTCATCCGCCTCCGAGGACCTGTCCTCGACGAGCGGGCTTTGCTTGAGGTCCGCGGCGCCTGAGGCCTGAGAATAATAATAATAATAACATGAATGGGAATATGTGCAAGAAGGAAAGCAGATGGAGGAAAAAAATGAAAATTGAAGAGAAGAAGGCAGAAAAAGAAGAGGTTTGACATGGATACGCGTACTCCGTGGCGCGAAATCACCTATAATACAGGAATGGTGGTAATAGGAACCTTCTGGGGGAGGGGGGAGGGGGGAGGGAGGAAACGTGGTGTTCTTAAACACATAGAAGGGAGATTTATATTTGCGCTGGAAGTTCGTGTGAATGTATTAAAAATATACTATGTGGGAAGATAGTTCGGTGAGATACACATACCCGTTCCCTACCAGAGATGAATAAAGACGGAGGATCATCGGCGACGGGAGGTCTTGTACGAGCAGAAGAATATCGTCCGGGCTCAGCGCTTACTGTTGTTAAAGGTCGATTAACGACACATTGTATTTTATGAAGATAATGTAACCAAAAGGGAGTTCAAAGGCGCTTACTTACCTTTACCTTAATGATATAATAGAGGGTGCGAGTCAATCAAACATCAGTGATGCCAGTCTAGAGGTGACTGCCGACACAAGTCCTCATCTTCAGACTTCAAATAATTCGCGGCTGGCCTTGCTTCTGTAGAGACAGACATGTCATTTTAGGTGCTAATAGCACCGGCACGTAGGTGTCGTACAGGAGTCGGTCTAAGTTCAAAGTAGTACGATCTCAACGGTCTATAGGTGCGCTGTTGAAAAACAAATAGCATTTCACGAACAAACGTTACTTAAATATGTACAGTTGAACTATAACTTTAAAAAATATAGTTTGGGGTAAGATAAACCGTAAAGCATAGGTAATGGCCAAAAAACCCATTGACAATAGAATCGAAGAGACGAGTCCGGGGAAGCAGTCTTGAAGAAGCAGACACGATCGCCAGGACAAGAGCTTGATTAGCCTGAAGTTTCGGATTCCTGCTCGAACCCATCATCAGAGACAATAGCAGGCACGGGTGCTTCATGCAGAAGGGGCTGCCGTATTTAAAGGATGCAGTCGCCATGCTACCGCATGCCTATGAATAGTAGCGGCTCCCCTCCTTCATCAGGGATCGCTGCAATTGATGTGCTGACTGTTTGATGGTCGACATCCGCGTCGTTAATTGCTACCATTTCATCACGTGTGTTGGATGTTGGTGTGATGATTACTCGACCATCTGACCCACCGATCCTGGCGTTAGGAAGGGTTTTCACCTGTGCGCTCCCCGCGTGCTTAATTGCTCCACCTAGGCGAAGTCTCAGCACTGAGTATGGAAGGGGAAGGTCATTGCACTTGTTAATGGACTTGGGGTCAGTAAATCATGATTCAAGTAGCTCCCGGCTCACGCGGTTGTCACCTCTTGCGAGAATTTCGGCCTCAGCAAATTTGAATGTGTGGCCGGATCTCATCGAATGAATCGCAACTTCAGAGTAGGCGTCGTTTCTCCGCACTGTTGCGGCGTGTTCGGTCATTCTCGTTCGGAGCTGTTTTCCGGTTTCTCCGACTTAGTTGTTTTGTCCGCAACTACACCAGATCCGATAAACGACTCCAGACGTTTCTTCCCGTGGTAGTGGGTCTTTCGATTTCATTAACTGACGCTTGATGGTTGCCTCCAGTCCGTGTGCAATTCCAACCCCAAGTGGCACGAGCAGGGGGTGACAGCTTCCGAAACATTCTTGACATACAGAAGCGCTGGCCAAAATTTGCTGTCCATGCTGTTAGGTCTTTCGTCCCTTTTGCGTATGCACCGGTTGACAAAGTTGCGGCGAATAGCCATTGGCATTGAAGACCCGTCGAGGCATTGTAGTTCGGCAATCTTGTCTTCCGGCTCACTGCAGTGCGTTTCGACACGCCGATAGAGCGTCCTTACACAACTGCGTTTGTGACTGATTGGGTGGTTACTGTTGAAGTTCAGTACTTGCATCGCATTCGTCGCTTTCCTGAACACTTTGGTCTTTAGTCCACCACTATCCTTGCGGCATACGAGGATATCCAGGAAGGCCAACTTCTTATTCTCTTCCTCCTCCGTCTGAGAAGACCGCATTCAGATGTTCCTTGAATGTCATCAGATGACCCCGGTCGATAACGGCGAATGTATCATCCTCATTCAGGACGCAGAACTTCGGTTTGTGATGTTGGAAGACCAGCGACTCTAACCGTTGCAGGACCGCCTCGGCGATGTATACCGGAATCGATGAACTCATTGGCGTGCCCTGCACCTGTTCGTAGATTGTCTCGTCGAACGTGAAGTAATTCCTGAGACGGAAATTCAGGAGCCGAAGAACTTGTGCGTGACCAAGACGGTTCTCCTTTTTATCGTATTTGCTTTGTAGAAGCAACTCGATTGTCTTGAGCGCCAGACCCTGGGTAATGGAAGTAAAAAATGGTGTACCATCAAACGATACCATGGCCTTATCTGGATGGAGGCTTACCCCTTTGAGTTTCTCCAGGAGTTCTGCTGACAAAGAGACCGTGGTTTCTGACTCAGCGGTCAGGAACTTGAGACGCCAGAACAGCCAATTAGTCAGTCCGTACGTTGGAGTAGCTTTGAGCGACACGATGGGTGGGAGAGGAGCGCCCTCTTTGTGCACTTTAGGAGGCCATAGAATCGGGCCAAAGCTGTATCTTGGGGTCTCGCCATGCGTCTGTCGGTCGCTGTTATTGCACCTATGTTCTCCAAGGCCAACAACGTAGCATTAATTTCGCGTGTCAGCGCTTTTACAGGGTTCGTTGCACATGGGACATAGAACTGTCGGTCCTCCAGTAAACCTTTGGCGTTTTGAAGGTAGTCTGTCCTGTCCAGTACAACCGTGGCGCGCCCCTTGTCCGCTGGCCCGATTACCAGGTCTTTGTTGGCCTTGAGTTCTCTAAGCGTTTTACGTTGACCTTAGAAAGCACAAGCCATATTCTATTTACAATAGGGACGCGGTACTGGATATTGCGGGCCAATAAAACGATAAAGTTCTCGTTGAAAAGATGTCTCCGGTGCCGGAGATGGTTTTCATGACCCTACCAGCAAGCTATTGCTCCGACCCCCCTAGATCGGAATGTACAGTCTTGCGATCCCTTTATTATTTCAGGAGTTAATGACTTTTGTCTGATGTTTGTTAGACGGGGACGTTCCTTCGAAGGGCAATACGTCTCTCTGTTTACCTGCTTCAGTTTTCAAGCTATGCATCGGGAGGCGGCGCACTCTTTAGATACTGATTCGTTCTTGTGTGCTCTTAATCGATTTGTAGAACGAATATGTCCTCAGCGACTATACAGTGGCAACGGAAGCAATTTTAAGGATTCGGAAGGCGACCTAAAGAAACCGCTTAAAGTGTGGGACCAGGATAAAATAGCGAAATCGCTGCTGATCTGTGAGTGCCGCTGGGTATTCAGCCCCCTTTAAGCCAGCCATAGAGGTGGTGTATGGAAAAGAATGATTCGCACAATCAAACAAATTGTCCTTGTGGTGCTAGAAGAACAATGTCTCTCTGATGAAGTTCCACATTCGGCGATAAGTGAAAATGAACGGATCCTAAATGACAGGCCGTTGGTAAGACAGAGTGAAGACCCGAATGATCAGTATGTTCGAGCCAATAACAAGTACGATTCCGAAGAATCTATTTAATCGAAGATGGTGACAGGCACAACTCTAAGTGGATACCTTTTGAGATAAATGTTTAAGAGCCTACCTACCGAAAATCGCATTTTGTCGGAAGTGGCAATCTGCGAAACCGAGTCCCAGGATTGGTCAACTTGTTCTGATGATGGAGACAGACGTACCCCGAGGTCTCTGGCCTTGGGCAATAATCAAAGAAATACAGTTAGTGACCTGATTCATGAAATGGGTCGAAATTTACGAATGATTGCTAATCACTCGCAAACCGACACCATTTCATGAGTCAAATTTATACGTTTATTAAGTACAAGTTTAAAAGAATGAAAAAGATAAAATAAATATTATAAGCAATGTTGCGTTGTTAAGAAATGTCGATTTATTTTGAAAAGCGCAATATACCGAAAACGTCAGAAATGGCTCTAATTAGGTAAAGTTCGTTTTCAGATGTACAGAATGTATTCTCATACCAAACACGTGGGGAATATAAAAGTGAACTTAAAATCATGTCTAATAGCAGCGTTTTAGTGAAGTTTACATCTTATTATCGTTTAATAAGTAGTGTTACTTCATATATGACGGTTTGTCTAGTGCCTACATTCCGGGTGTAGATTCCAAAACAGTTTTCCAGTGTTTCATAATTTCATTAACAATTTAAAGTGACATCAAATGGGATTCAACAATAGAAGCTGGAATTTGCTTGATTTCGCCGATGGAGACGTTGTAGGATCAAAAGTTTTCATAAAGTGACATGCCATGAGGCCGGTCGGTGCCTAATAAATTTAAATAGAACTGACAGGCGTGATCGTAAACATACCATTTCGTGTTTAAGGAGAGAACTTTTTTCCAATTAAATTAATTTGTACTGTTCTTTTATTTCGGACTACGTTGAGTTTCAGATCGGCCTCGAAATATTGCTGAATACTTCATGATTTTCAGTGTTTTCAACCGATCGCCCATAAAGACAGATTCTGAATTACCGGTCTGTTGAGAACTTTAAAACAAGATTGTTCTTGAAGGCATTTATCACATTAGTGAACGTTCGGGCGCTCCTTTTCACGAAGAGGGTCGTTTGGGTGACATGTGAAGACTCATTCAAACATCAAACTTCATTTTCAAGAAAAAGGACTGTCCACAACGAAAGTCAGCAACGAATATGTCTTCGATCAATAAGAAAACTTTCCTTAATAAGTTACCTCTTTAAGGAGTGTTTTATTACTGCACGCCGTCGACGGATCTCTGTGTACTTTGCATTTTTGCATGGCAAGGTCGAGTAAAAATTTGACACGTTTGGCCGTTTCTGTCACGTTCCTAAGCAATACTGTTTATTTCTACCGTTAACGTAAGAACATGCCTTCCTGTATACATTGAGGCCATTTCCACTGTTTTTGTGCGCTTTTAGACTCCGTTCTTCGGTTCTGAATGCATGGCAGAGCGCCCATATAAATACTGATATTTTGATGAAACTATTAATGTTTTGCTCGTTCTGTTTCCGAATAAGGTATGCACAGAAAGTAAACGACACAACATGTAGTGTTTCTCTTGTTCAAAGCTGAGAATGACCATTCGGTGGTGTTCATTTATGTGATAAAGGGTAGACTTTTCCAAACGGCAAAACTGCTTCAGCTCATTTAAACGAAGGAATCCCTATCTGCGTTATTATTGCACTTTAGGGCACCAAATCGCAGGGGTCTGCTAATTTGACATTTAGGAACTGATACAACCTCTGGTTTTCTTAAAATAACCTTCGTGTTAGCAGGTTAATTACCACGATTAACATCGGACATAAAATAAATTTTCAAGTTCAGCTTAATTTGTTTGCTAAAACTCTTGTGGGTAAATGAGTAGTCTTGCAATGAAAAACTCGTTCATATTAGCAGCCAGAGTCTAGGACGTGTATTAACATAGGAAATTGTACGAATGAATTGCAACGTCCATTTTAGCCAGAATTTACTAATATTTTGCTTGAAATAATTACGTAAACATAATTTCTGCACAAGAAAAGGACATTTTATTGAAGGAAGTGGATAAGCGAACAAAATGCTCAACGTTAAAGACGTGCAGAAATTCTCTCATCCGATTCCGTTATCAGATTTCATGAGATAGGCCACTCATTGTACACGCAGGATCGGACAACTTAATTCGCGAAGTCACCGTTGCACAGCAAACGGTCATGCACGGAGGGTAATCTTCCAAGTTTGTCCACTAGAAGGAGCAGTGGATCAAATGGAAACTCCATGACATTTTCAGGCCATCGGAGACCGCGACTCCGCGGGGAAGTGTGACATCCCTGATGCCAATTTGTGTTCTTGATTTTTTGCTACTAACTGTTTGTTAGTAACCAGACCTTACTCATACCACGCTGCCTTTGTTTCTCCACCCCTACTCGTCGGTTCTCGAGGTTCTTTGTTCATTGTTATTTGTCCATTGTCTATTGCTCTTTGTTGTCACTTGCTTTTAAACCGACCACCACACTTTGGCTTCATTCGCTGACTGTTCTTCTAATCACTTCAAATGTACGTCCAATTTTCAATTTATTCCCCGCCTTACTGACTCTATCGTGCTTCGCTAATGTTCCTGTTTATTGCCACAAAGAATATCCGAGTTATCCCGACTGTCTTCTGAGATAGGTTCGACCTCGGGTGCGTCTATTTCGGGTGAATAAACTAGCACTGAATCGAGAAACTCTAAAGAATGCTAACAGGTAGTTTATTGTTTCGGCTACGGGTACATTAGTAAACAGTGATGCTACGTCTAATGATAGCATGATAGGACGAATTCTTCATATCCAGCATTGGACGCAGGGGTAGCCCGTGCTTGTGAATTTTGGGGGGCCGTCCATTCAGGGTATGGCCGTGCCCCCTGGTCTTAGTTGCTCATATTCTTTGTTAGATAAATGTCCTTTTTTGTGAAGAACTTTGAGAACCGCCACCAGCTGAACTTCAACGGCCACGGTGCGGTCGCTGTCCTTCTCGGATTTCGAGAATTTAGTACGATTCAACAAGATTGCTTACAGTTTTGCTACGTACTCTTTTCTATCCATCAGTACAACTCCTGAACCCTTTTCCGGCCTGGTAAGCACAATGTCATCGTTTTTACGAAGTTCGGTTAGGCTATCGAGATGGGCCCTTGTTAAGGAACCTTTGATTTTTGGAGTGCTTAAGTAATGTTGACAGCAATTAACCATAGTCGACTTAAGATATTTGAAGAAGAAAATAGGCTCTCTGGAACAGGTTTATTTAACTGCTGACGTTTCTAAGAGCTGGGTCGGCTCTTCATTGTCAAAGCGAAAAATGCACTTAATCGATCAAAATTGTGTTGGTCGGTCTTATGCTGATCGATTTTTCTCTCCTCTCGCTGCCTCAGCCTCTCGGGAGATGGTGGACGGCGTTTTGCCTGCGTGCTTTGTGAGTCACCACTCCGTCGAGGGCAGCTGAGTGAATCTCTGTCGGGCGGTCGGTCTGGCGGATCTTGTTCTTCCTCACCGAGTAAGTTCAGCGTTGGGCTTTCTCCGTAGGGCCTACTTAAGTCCGGTGTGGTTGTTTGGTCCTGAGCTCTACGATTGTGATAAAGTAGGACTTAGTAAGCTGCAGGAAGGTCCAGATGCCTGTTGATAGAGTGGGCATCGGAGAACCACGCCTCGAGAATTAGCCGTTCTGTTTTTGTGTTGCCTCGGCCTAAGATGGTAGCACTCTGGAGGTCAAAAGTATGCCGCGTTTCTCCAACGTTTGTTGCTATTTGAGAGTTAGGGTCTAACCTCCGAGTGGCCGATTTGTGTTCTTGCAGGCGAGTTTGCAATTTCCGCCCGGTTTCGCCCACATAGTTGCAGTCGCCCTCATTGCAATTGATTTTGTAGATGACTGCTGAGGTTTCAGCGGGTGACAATGGATCCTCGAGTTGCATCAGGCGACGTCGAATTGTGGCTTGGGGTCGATGGGCTATGCCTACTCTGGTGGGTTGTAACAGTCGCGAGACCGCTTCAGAGACCCCTTTGACGTAGGGAATGGCCCTCCAGACTTCGGGTTGCTGCTCATTTGGTCGTTGTCTAGGCGCCCAACGTCTGCTTCTCTCAGTGAAATGCCTGGGATAACCATTGGCTGTAAATAGGTTCACAAGGCACAATCGTACGGCCCTTTTATCTTCTGGCGTGCTGCAGTGTGTTTCGACTCTTTGGAATAGAGTGCGGACAAAACTGCGTTTGTGAGACAGAGGATGGTTGCTGTTGAAGTGTAGGATCTGTCTCGTGTTGGTGGATTTTCGGAATACTGTAGTTTCCAGCTGTCCAGTGGTACACCGGCGCACAAGTACGTCAAGGAAGGGGAGTTGGTTGTTTGTTTCTGCTTCCATCGTAATTTGGATATCCGGGTTAACCGAGTTCAGTAGTTCCTTTAGGTGCTCTATGTCAATTGTTTTGACAACGGCGAAGGTGTCATCGACAAAGCGGGCCCAGAACTTTGGTTGATACTTGGTGAACACCAAGTGTTCTAACCGTTGAAGAACTACTTCAGTAATTAGGCTTGATATAGAGGAGCCCATAGGAGTGCCTTTTATTTGTTCGTACATCTGTCCACCGAAGGTGAAATAGGTCTTGAGACAGTATCGCAGAAGCTCGAGCAGATGCTCAGACTTCAGGGTTTTGTCTCTATCCTCATAACGCTCTGCCAATAGTTGGTCCACAGCGTCTATTGCTAGTTGCTGTGGGATGGAGGTGAAGAGCGAAACGACATCAAAGTATACCATGGACTCGTCTGGCTCTAACTTCAGATGTTTTATGCGTTCGAGGAAGTGATACGCAGATGTTAATGTTGTTGATGAGCCTTCGGCCAAAAACTTAAGACGACCGATCATCCATTTTGCCAAACCGTAGGTCGGAGTGCCACGAATGGATACGATTGGCCTCAGTGGGAAATTTGCCTTGTGTTCCTTCGGTAGACCGTAAAAACGAGCCGTGGCGGTGTCAGTAGGTTTCATGGAGAACTAGCCGTTGGGTGTAATCGCGCCCTTGGCCCTGAGATTTCTTAGGCTTTTGTTTATCCGAGTGGTAAGATTTTTCATTTCGCTGGCACGGCATTGTTTGTATGAATGCTGGTCTTCGAGTAAGTCCTGTACCTTGTTCTGGTAATCCGATTTGTCCAGCACAACTGTTGAACGTCCTTTGTCAGCTGGCAGAATAATTATGCCCTTGTTTGCTTTTAGGCTTTTCAGTGCTCGCTGTCCCATATTGCTAAGAGTTTCGCACCTCTTGTGTCGCATAAGCAACGAGGAAGTTTGGTGACGGATCAAATCTTTTGTTTCTTCTGACGCCTTTGTTAATTGAAGAACAGATTCGAAGGCGACAATAAACTCTGTTGGTGCGGCATCTGCTGTGCTAAAAGTGGTGATTCACAAAGCACACAGACCAAACGCCCGTCCACCATCTCCCGAGAGGTTGAGCCAGCGAGAGGCGAGAAAAATCGATCAGCATAAGGCCGACCAACTCAAAATGACACTTTAAATCAAATTTCTGTTCTATAAAGTGCATTTTTCGCTTTGACAATGAAGAGCCGACCCAGCTCTTTGAAACGTCAGCAGTTAAATAAACCTGTTCCGGAGAGCCTATTTTCTTCTTCAAATACTCTTCCCGGAGCTCTCAACTTTGCAAATCTGAACGACTTAAGATAGTAAACTTCTCTAGGCCCGCTAGGTTTTAAATCGGCAGTCTGACTGAAGAGACTTTTGAAATGGACTTTTAACTCTAGCTGCTTCGGCATCCGCCGTGCATTGCTAAAATTAGGATAGATAGTACCTCTATGAGAGTTTTGTCAAGCTGTACTGAGTAATAGTTATGAACGTACCTTCTGAGCCTTCACTGGTTGGACACTTCGTAGGAGCTTAATTCACCTGGTCACGATCCTTTTGCATCTGGCAGTTTGCATGTAGTTTTCAAACGCCAGTCCCTCGCAGTTTTCAAGACGGTCAAGGACCTCTGTTCTCTGGTACCAGTTCGCTGGAGTTTCTCAATTCTGGCGCTAACTGTCTCCAGGTGACTTATAAACCCTGTGAACTTCGCATATTTTCAACTCCTATCTAAATGTTTTCACCTGATAACGAGTTACGGAAAATACCCCTTTGCCAAATTGTCACTCCAATTGTAAAATGGGAATATTTACAGAACGCAAACAGTAACATAGTTGTTTATGTAAAAAGTTTTTACAGTGTAGGACAGCAAAGCGTGCGGCAAACATATGAAATTTTAAGTGCAACTATATACAATTAGCACAAAATGCGGTCATTTGCGTAGTTTGCGGGAGAAAATTTCATTAAACGTGCGAGGATGCGTTACGTTAGAATGAAATCAGGAAATAAAATTTATGGCTGGTCGCAGATAGTCCTGCAGTGAGAGTCGTCGTTTATCAAAGATCAGACGATCCAGCTATCTTTTGAATAAAACCATTGTATCAGATGTTACTATTTCACTTGGGAGTGAATTCCACGGTCGAACCACACTCTGACTGAATGGAAACTTCCGATGGTCTAGGCGTGTACGTTTTCGTTTGATTTCGTACGGATGACCGCACAGGTGATTCATGGTCGTGAAGTCAAAGAAGTCTTCAGTTTTGAGCGAACATTCATGCCCGTGGATAATACGGAATGTCCATGACAGTCACACCTCATTCGTCTATAGGATAGGGGGAACAAGTTTGGCTGGATCAATCATTCTGGATATGACAGAGAAAAGACTGTGAAGGCACGCCTAATCCAGTGCATGATGCTGGTTGCCTTGTGGACGGCTCTTTTGCAGTGCACGGAGGGCAGCAATTCTGAACCTATCTAGGTTTTTGTGCGTGTCCACTTCTTTTAGTGGAACCCCATTTATGGTGTACTGGTGTTTTAGGAAGCGCCTCCGACCAGATTCTAGGCGCAAGACCACACATTTGGATACGTTAAACGCTAGAAACCACTTGCTGGCCCGAGCAGCCAACTTATCACCTGATCTACTCCAAGCTCGTAGTTAATTTCTGAGAAAATTAAAAGGCGTCAAAAACATTTGTTTGAAAAGGCCGTCTCTGGATTGATGGTTGTATTGACAGGACCTTTCAATAGCATGCCGATTGTTAATGTTAAATGGGAGTAGAAACTTCCACGCTGAAACGTCAATCGCAGAAGCCAGAAGTCGCTCTTCGTCTTTTGGAAGAATTGTTCTCGATGGAAGCTTGCAAGAAACAAGTAAGAATTCCCCAAAATAATTTACATATATCTTTGTCTTAGAAGCACGAAGATTGCCAACGGGATGTAACACAGCCCAGGCACGACACGCTACACTTTCGAGTTATAAACCGATCAGCCATTATGTATGAAGTGAAGCTGAGTCATGCTGTACAATAACCGTCAATCAGGCACCGAGAATAAGGCAGAGTACAAAAACTGAAGCCATTAATCACAATTATTGCTGAGGAAGAAGTAAGATGTCGTATCACGCCTAAACAGTGTGCTCACATGTAGCGAGATGCCTGACGTCAAAAGTGCTTTCGGTAAGAGACTATATAAATTCAGGCGCACATGGGCCTCTTCACCTGCAGAGTACTGAACTGAAAGATGGCTGAAGAGATCCAACCCCTCGTCGTCGACAATGGATCGGGTATGTGCAAAGCTGGCTTCGCCGGTGACGACTCACCTCGAGCCGTCTTCCCCTCCATCGTCGGTCGACCTCGCCAGCAAAGCATCATGGTCGGCATGGGCAACAAGGACAGCTACGTCGGCGATGAGGCCCAATCCAAGAGAGGCATCCTCTCCCTCAAATACCCCATCGAGCATGGCATCGTCACCAACTGGGATGACATGGAGAAGATCTGGCATCACACCTTCTACAATGAACTCCGCGTTGCCCCAGAGGAACACCCAGTCCTACTGACTGAGGCCCCACTGAACCCCAAGGCCAACCGTGAGAAGATGACCACCATCATGTTTGAGACCTTCAACTGCCCAGCCATGTACGTTGCTATTCAAGCCGTCCTGTCACTGTATGCCTCTGGTCGCACCACCGGTATTGTCCTGGACTCGGGTGATGGCGTCAGCCACACTGTCCCCATCTACGAGGGTTATGCCCTACCCCACGCCATCCTACGTCTTGATCTGGCTGGTCGTGATCTTACCGACTACCTCATGAAGATCCTCACAGAGCGTGGTTACAGTTTCACCACCACCGCCGAACGAGAAATCGTCCGTGATATCAAGGAGAAGCTTTGTTACGTGGCACTCGACTTCGAGAACGAGATGGCAACTGCGGCCTCAAGCTCTTCTCTCGAGAAGACCTACGAACTTCCCGATGGTCAGGTGATCACAGTGGGTAACGAGCGATTCCGCTGTCCCGAGGCCCTCTTCCAACCCAGTTTCTTAGGTCAGGAGAGTGTGGGAATTCATGAGACCACCTACAACTCCATCATGAAGTGTGATCTCGATATCAGGAAGGACCTGTACTCTAACATTGTCCTGTCAGGCGGTTCAACCATGTACCCGGGCATTGCTGATAGGATGAACAAGGAGCTCACCTCGCTTGCCCCGTCATCAATGAAGATTAAAATCATTGCTCCACCGGAGCGCAAGTACTCAGTTTGGATCGGTGGTTCGATTCTGGGCTCTCTGTCCACCTTCCAGCAGATGTGGATCACGAAGCAGGAGTATGACGAATCCGGTCCACAAATCGTTCACCGCAAATGCTTCTAATTTGTTTTTTTAATAAAGTTCTCCCATTTCTCATTTAGTAGCTTGTTTCTCTCCGGTTAACTGCATTTGCTGGAAGACAGCAGATTCGATAACGGGCTTCATGTATTAAGGTTTAGCCTCATCGTAGTTTTTGGCCCAAACAAGTTACACTATCTGCAACGAGTCTGTTAACCTTGGTCTTCCTTTCAAGTTTGAACGGTGTAATTATGCAGGTTATACGGAATACATGCCAGGATCGCTCAAAAACGAACATAAGCTGGCTGTACGAAGGGGTGACGTATTATCACAGGTGGTCCGCCAATTTAATTTCGCAGTCGTCAAAGTAATAACTTACACTTGTGCAAAACGCATTGATAATCGATTGAAGCCTGACCCTCGGATGAGGACTTAAGCAGCCAAAATACTGATCTGCTCAGGGATTTCCAGACCTGTTATTGATCTTTGATTGACTAGGTCGCGCTCTAAATTTGGCTTGTTTTATCGCCGCTGCCATCTTTAACAATGAAGTCCTGTAGAAGTTCTAAGGCCCAGAATAATTTGTTCCGGTGCATGACTGGTCTTCATTTTTTTGCTTATGCTCAAACCGGGAATTCGAACGTTCGCGCCCATTTTCGAAATTACAAATGCTTGCCAAATTGAATTACTGTAGATAAACAGTGTATATATAAGACGTATCGTGGAAGAGTAATCATAAACTCATCTCCTCAGTAATGCCGCAACTGAACTCGTTGAAATACACCAGAGAATGCGAAAAAAATAATTGGCACACAAACCTACCACCACATTGAACGATCATCTTGTACTCATGAAGAACGGGACGGGAAGGGAGTGGTCTACAAAATCCTATGGAATGTCTGCGATGAACTATACTGTAGTCAAACGTCCCCTACACACGTACACGAATAACTGAGATGCGATACAACTCGTTCCAGGTGACCATAGATAACGTTGTTCGGGAGTAAACTTTTTGTTAGGAACAGAAATCGCAACACAGTCATTGATTATTAGGCACATTTAAAAGGTGGATTCATTAGGAGTTATATCTGGAGATAGGGTGAATCGAGAAATTGATGGCCTGAGGGGTTCTAAGTTGACTGTATGAACAAGTGTTTTAAACCTAAATACGGTCACCAGACTGAAACAAATTTATGACCTACATATTTTCTCGAATAGTCCTCCATAGCTTAATGCTGATCAAAGGAGATTGCGCGCGAACACGCGAGTTTCACTTGAATGGTGTAAGAGTATAGTTTCCAAAAGGCTTTACGAGTCATACCAGCGTAGCAAGGCAATATCTAGATGATATGAGCAAGTTTAGTATACCTGGGGCCTTAGATTATATTTAGAAAAATGTCATTGGTCAGATAGGTAAGTACCAAACTTGTGAACAAGTTGCCTTTTGGATTTCAGAGGAAATTAGTGCACCAACTTGGAGTAAATCTTTCGGAAGAGACCTTTTCAGGCACGGTCCGAAATTGGATATGAATATTTGAACTGAAATCAATCAGCTACTACGGAATAACCACGTTATATTCACAAATCGATAACAGGTAGCCAATAGTATGGAATTGTATAATCATTTACCGTATTACCGACATAGGTAAGATAAATAATTAAACAATTCTATAATACTGGCTGCCTGTTGTCGGTTCGTCAATATTACGTGGTTATTCCGTAGTGCCTAATTGATTTCAGATTAAACACTTATATCAAATTCCGGACCGTGTCTGAAAAGGTCGGTTCCGAAAGATTTACTCCAAATGGACACATAAATTTCCTCGGAAATTAAACAAGGCAAGTTAAAACTGGAGTTCATATACCAGAACACACGGGGAAGCTGGGGGACCCACTGACGAGCCGAACCCCTCGCAGCTGCGTCAGGCAGCGACACAAGATCGGCGAAACGTGCGTACTTGTTAACAAGTTCTACAACTTGCTGTATTGACTCTATTCGTTTGGGCTTTTAAACGACCGTCGTAAATCAGCCGGTCACATTATTTGCCTCCGGGGCTCATACAACTCGTGGTGGCTCAATTTCATCACAAGACCTTCTGCCGCAAAGCAGCCTAGCCTGATCCCAGACGTTTCTGTCGCCGACCCCTTCATCGATTTCAGTTCAAACATACGTGCATCCAGACCGTCACAGCCGTACATGACTCACTGGGGCATGCTACCAGTCGGTCAATACAACATGACAGTTCGAACTTCGATTTCGACGACGTCTACAGTGTGCTCCACAGCAGGGTAGGAGGAGAGAAAGTGACTTGCTCATGAGTGATAGTTGACTGATGGACGCGAATATGCGAGTCCCAGGTTCTAGTTGCGAAGAAGATGAACGCGTGAGCACTGGGACAGTCCTTATATTAGTCCGAGCTTTCTGTCTAGTACAGGAGGCTATCCTCAGAGACTTGGAAAATGTGGCGTCGAATGAGCAGTTTTGTAGTCAAACAAACAATGGGCGGTAGGAATGCCGGGGTGCTGAGTCAACGCCGTCTCACGGCGACGTGACCGTGTGCGGCCCTGGCCGTAAATTGAGCCTCGCCTCTTGACCGCGGGAGCGGAGCGCGTCAACGTGTCTGTTGATAGCGTTGGTGTCAGACACCCAGGCCTCCAACAGTGCTCGCCCTGTCTTATTGCTGGCTCGCGCCGTTATCCGCTACTTACACCCTGGAGGAGGACTACGAATTCAACTTCACGAGCGCGCGGTATTGGGTCGATGAGACTCAAGGCAGTCGATTAGAATTAGCAGTGGATGACTTTGACTAAGCACGGGGGTAGGTGAGCCGCGCACGCAGACCTTTTCTATCAGTACTAGTTGTTGAAATTGTCTTACTAAAGAAGACCTTTGTTCTTCCGTTTCATCAGCATGCTTTCAATCACACATTTGACATGGCATATTATGGATCACCGCTGATTATTCCATTGTCAAGAGTCAGGTCTTTGGGTCTCATTATTTGCTGTCCGATGGTGGATTCCGGTTTACTAGTTACATCAGTCCTAAATGGAATCAAGATTCTTGCTTTGGCATCCAAAAGGTTCTTCGTACTAGGGGATCACGAGCCCAGCCTTTGGAGTCTCACCGTTCGGGTGTTCATGGATAGAGTTTTTTAGGCAATTAGGAACGAGGGACCTTGGGTAGCCATTGGCTACGGATAGGGACTCTGTATATCCTACTACCTCCTTTCTACCGTCGTCATCAATCCATTGAAAGGCAGTACTGATACAGCTTCATTTATGACCAATGGGATCATAACCTCTTAAACTGAGGTTGTGCCTACTGAAAGGATTGATTTACGGTAGATGTGCTAACTCATGAAATGTCAACCAAAATTTCGAAATGCGTTCTCGTTTCGAAAAGATAAATTAAGTAGTGTTGCAAAACTAATCATGATGCAGCAGAAACCTATAATGATCCAGTTACCCCAGGGTGTCGGCTTTCGAAAGAACTTATTTTCGGCTGCAGGCAGAAACCATAATTTTTAAAAAACTGACTGCTAATGAAGCATACAATTTTCTCACTGATTTTCGATGCCCTTGAAAATTCAATTATATTTCATGGAAAACATGCATTAAATATTCATTCTTTTAGTTTTTCGGTAGTAAATTACGTCTTTTTCCAATTTCATACTTTAAAGAAGAGTATAATTCGGTTTTAAAAAGTTTCTAATTGTGAAATTTTTTAATACCGTTAAATGGCCGTTCATAAAACGTCATGTATCCGCATTTACGAATGTGGCTTGTAAAGTTAACAATATTGCTCAAATCCACGGCTTAATTTTATGAACCTCATATGGTCTCCCCTTAACACCGTAGAGAAATGCATGGTTTTCCGTACACTGAAAATATTCAGCTTGTACTTTTGAAACCCTGAATGCGAGTGTAACAGCTGGTCGGGTTCAAAATTATTCGGGAATTAGAAAAGTTCTTAAAACCGAATCATACTCTTCTTTTGAGTATGAAATTGGAAGCAGACGTAATTTTCTACCGAAAAACTAAAAGAAAGAATATTTAATGCATGTTTTCCATGAAATATAATTGAATTTTCAAGGGCATCGAAAATCAATGAGAAAATTGCATACTACATAAGTAGTAATTTTTTGCAGAGTATAGATCTTGCATGCAGCCAAAAGTAAGTTCTTTCAAAAGCCGACACCCTGTGGTTACTGGATCATTATAGATTTATGCTGCATCACGATTAGTTTTACAACACTACTTAATTTTTCTTTTCGAAACGAGAACGCATTTCGAAATTTTGGTTGACATTTCATGAGTTAGCACGTCTACTGTATGTCTCATTCTCCCTGTGTGGGTGCTATCTAAAGGTCCAGACACGTACTTCACACATTCTGCTCTGCTGCGTGCCACAACCGCGAATGTTTCAGTTAGTTGGCTCTGGTATTTATTTAAGTTTTCAATGTCGAGCCTTCTGACTTCCACGAAGGTTAATTTGCGACCGTAAAACATATCATTTCAGATTCGTCCGGAAAGTTATAAGGACATACTACTGATTATCTGTTGGCAGTCTGAGAATATCCCGTAGCTATTCCGGTAAAATTTATACATTTTAGTTTAACTATTCTTATCAGTGGATGCGTTTCTCTGATGCTTCTACATTTGCTGCCGTTTGATGCAAATTCGAGGGTTCCGTTCGTCGTACGTCCTCGGCGTCCGGTAAGCTGTCTCCGCTATGTAAAATACATATTTTACGAAAACTTTTTAGGCTCATTTTATAACGTCGCGCTCCAGGAGCTCAAGCCGCAGTTCATTGTCGCTATCGACGGCGCTCACCGCGTACTTCACGCAGGGAGGGGCAGCTTGAATTGGTCTACAGTGAGATAGACTTTCGCAGCATCTGCCGCGCTCCCGTTCGCTCCCGTTCACCTTGCCCCGGTGGTGAGACAGAGTCAGAATGACCGGCGGGACGTGGGTGCGGTGACTGATAGAGCTAAACGGTCCGTTTACGCGTGCCACGCACACGACCTGGTCCTCGTTCTGGATATGCTGTGCTTCGGGAAGGACGAATCAGGCCTTACGAAAGTGCAGGGGAGGGGGAACGAGCTATCCCGCCTGTTGACAACCTCATGGGTCGTGGCCGGTTGCTCGTCTTGATAAATAGAAATCCGTCGGGTTTGTTGTAGTGAGGAGTGCGCTGAATTGGCCTTTGGGATGAGATCCCCACTGTTGACCCTCACTTCCTCATTCCTCCTCCACACGCTATCAGAGGACGCCAGCCAATCGGTGATAAGGTCGACTGCAGTAGCTGGCAAATCTAAACAGTCCGTTTACGCGTGCCACACACAAGCCGGCCCCTACCTTATGGATCTGGCTACAGCAGAAAACACCTTACCCACCTAAATGGGGCCTGCAAGCTCTGGCTTTTGAAAGTTCGTCGCCATTCTGGTGCTGTCAAAATAGATCGCAGAAGTGATGCTACAGGGAGGTGTCATGCACGCCTTCAAGCGGGAGAGAAGTCCAAACGAAAGTTCCCGGTCGCGTTATCGCTAGCTCCTGCACTACGTCTACATTTGAAGGCATGAGTGGTCTGGTGAGCGCTGCGTTTTAGTCTGCAAGATGAGGTTAAATCTTCAACTCTGTAGGCCACTGCAAAGCACATAATTCAACATCAGGTACAGTAGATGTGCTAACTCATGAAATGCCAACCAAAATTTCGAGATGCGTTCTCGTTTCGAAAAGATAAATTAAGTAGTGTTGTTAAACTAATCATGATGCAGCATAAATCTATAATGATCCAGTTACTTCAGGGTGTCGGCTTTCACATGAACTTATTTTCGACTGCATGCAAGATCTATACTCTTCAAAAAATGACTACTTAATTAGCATGCAATTTTCTCATTGATTTTTTATGTCCTTGAATATTCAATTATATTTCATGGAAAACATGCATAAAATATTCATTCTTTTACTTATTCGGTAGAAAATCACGTCTTCTGCCAATTTCATACTCAAAAGAAGCGTATACTTCGGGTTTAAAAAACTTTTCTAATTGTGAGATTTTTTAATACCGTTAAATGGCCGTTCATGAAACGTCATTTATCTGCATTTACGAATGTGGCTTGTAAAGTTAACAATATTGCTCAAATCCACTGCTTAATTTTATGAACCTCATATGGTCTCCTCTTAACACCGTAGAGAAATGCATGGTTTTCCGTACACGGAAAATATACAGCTTGTACTTTTGAAACCCTGAATGCGAGTGTAACAGCAGGTCGGGTTCAAAATTATTCGGGAATTAGAAAAGTTTTTAAAACCGAATTATACTCTTCTTTTGAGTATTAAATTGGAAGAAGACGTGATTTTCCACTGAATAAGTAAAAGAATGAATATTTTTATGCATGTTTTCCATGAAATATAATTGAATTTTCAAGGGCATCGAAAATCAATGAGAAAATTGCATGCTACATAAGTAGTCATTTTTTGCCGAGTACAGATCTTGCATGCAGTCGAAAATAAGTTCCTTCGAAAGCCGACACCCTGGGGTAACTGGATCATTATAGATTTATGCTGCATCATGATTAGGTTTACAACACTACTTAATTTATCTTTTCGAAACGAGAACGAATTTCGAAATTTTGGCTGACATTTCATGAGTTAGCACATCTACCGTAGGTTAAATACTTTATAATTTGATGCGGCTAAGCCCAGATTTGATCTAATCAGCTGTTTGGACTCCAATCTAAAACAAATGCTTAGCATACGAATGTCAAGTCGCTGTAGAGGGAACTCGGCGACACTATCCGAACCACCAAGATGGAAGCCCTCGGTCACGCTCGTTGACGGCACCCAGACTGGTTCGATGACAGTGACGAAGAACTCCGCGATCTCCTCGCCCAGGAACACGCTAAATATGATCTACACAACAAGTTGCAACAACGCCAACAGAGGCTAACTCACAGAGATGAGACCTTTCAGAGATAAGTCGACCGCGATGAAATAGGGAATTTGCTGGCGGCCATGAATGCATTTCACGGATCCCAAGTGAAGGAAACCGTGCCACTGTTCAACCATGCAGAGGGAGGTGCAGCTATCATAAAAGTGGACGAAAAGCGTCTGCCAAAATGCCTATTCTACGAAGACTTTGCTACAGGTGCTCTTCGACAAAAACGTCATAGCGACTAAGCCGTGAAAATGTGTGTACTGAAAGCTCTACCAACTTCAGGCCAAATTCCGAGTTATGCCAAAAGACAGGAGTCACCTGTATGAGGGTGCTGTTGTATACAGAACCTGCCGTTGTCCTCTCAGGAGACAGTGGCCTCAGGGGAAAACAGAGCTCGTGTTGACTGTGTCCAGTCATGCCTGAGAGTCCTTAGGACTGTGGTGGCAGCTGCTTTTGTGTGTTTGTGGGGTACTCTAAAGTAGTGTCCAAATGGTTTTTTGCAGTCGCCGACGGGGGTGTCCCAGTGGCTTGTGTTGCTGGTTGCAGGAGGTGGCACGTTCATGTGACGCATGGGCGACTACGACCTTGTGGACGCACGTGGTTCCAAGTTGAATTCGGCCGAGTGGCTGCAGGTCAGCGCGTCTGGAACCGCTCGCTGCGAAGGTGAGTGACCTTGAAGCAACGGGGCCTTAGCCAATGGCGACAGACTGGCCATGAAGGCTGCCCGCAACAATGCTTAAGACCTTACTATGACACCCACAACTCAACCATGAGACCTGGGATGGCCCGATTAAATTCAGCAGGCACGGCACACTGTCGTAAAGAATGGCGCCCTCCCCCCCCCCCCTACAGCTGGCCGAGCAGCAACGGTCAAGGCTCACAGGCCACACGTGTTGCGAACCAACGGGGAAATCGCCCATTGTCTGCCTCTATGTCTGCATTGTCAACTGACATTCAGTAGACCGATTGTCCCTGCGGGTTTTTTTTCAGACAGCACGATGTCAGCATAAATCGCTCCACATCACAAAACGTCCATAACAGCACAAGTAAGGACACTCCTGCCGCCCTGTTCAACATCCCTGACAAAGTGGGCTCAGTTCCAACAGACGTCAGTTTGAAGGCACTTTAGAACCACGAATTGGCCTGGTCGGTCACTTTAGAGCCCACAGCACTTAGACCGATAAGCCAGTGCTCGGAACCGCGAAATACACCCGTCACTCACGTCCCACCTGCCCACACTGTCTCAAGACATTCATCATTGGACATTGGCAAAGAGCTTCAATTAAATAGCACTTTGTTCTAACTGCCACAGAGACCCACTTACTCTTCATCTGAGACAACTTAGCTGCTCGCGTGCACATCAAGATCAGTGGCACAGCTATGGGGGGCAGAGTTTAGTATTAGAAGATGTGCATATCTTGCATGCTTTGGGGACCGTGCAGCTTGGCAAGAACGGGTTTCGTGAGGTGGAAGACTGCGCGCATGGCAAGCGATGGACTTCGAAATTGCAGTCAGCTGGACAGGCTCTCGAAGAGGAATGAGAGCATGAGTCCTACGCTTACGGGGGAGCTGGTCATCACTGCTTTCTTACGCACTCTTCGCATAGAGAGTTTGGCGCGTCGGAATTCATCAAGAAATACCAACGGCCGTGAATTTAAGGGTTACCAACTGAAGGGATTACTCGATGCTCCTCGGAAATTGGGGTTCAGTGGGCTTTCACTCGCCTGACTTTTGTCTAATCTCCCAGACAGGTGAGACCCGAGACATCCTGGCACGAAGCAGGGGTAGATGTCGGGTCGCGTGTGGCACGTGTAGACGGGCTTTTTAGCTTCGTCCGCCACTGCGCCCAAAACCACCGCAGGTCATCCTGACTTCATCATGCCATCGGGACACGGTGGGTGTTGGGTAAGGGTGTGCATTAGAAGCTGCACAAGTCTATACCATGAAAATCGTCGGTACAGCTCCCACGCCCGGTAAAACGCAAGAGACGTCGTCACGAACGACGGTCGATCTAGGATGGCCCTAATCTAACTTCTTTAAACATTGGTCAACCTGTCTGAACTCGAAAATAGCATAACTCTTGTCGTGTTAATAACTGTCCAACTTTGCGGTCACCACTTGTTTAGAATATCTGCGCAAGCCTTTCTCATGAGGGCGCAGAAAACCAGTTAAATGCTGGAGACAAGGCATCAAAATGGATCGACGAAATGCCAACTGAAACTGCTGGGTGTTCCGTTATCAAATCATCAAAATGGAAACCAGATAAATTTTCATGTTCCGACTTTTCTAGGTTATTTTCGTGTAGTTCAGGCGGTTCCGTCCTTTGTAATGATCGCTTCTTGGCAAGTAATCCTTTATCATAGCCATTCCATCTGACAGCTACAACCTCAAACCTTGATAAGCACGCCCTATGTCCGGTGCACTATACTAGATGCTCTGACTAATCACTCACCGGCAAATTGCTTAATCTGAATACTTGAATAAATGATAAAAAAATTTCAACAATTTCGAAAACGACACTAACACGGAGCTTCAAGCGCAACTGCCGAATAAGCTACAAAATAAACTGTGCAAGTGCCCTATGTCCGCGATTTGAACCACACTGCAGTGAACCAGAAGGAAAGGCCGCCATAGTAAAATACATCGACCGGTATTCAAAACGAATGACTGCTCGCGCAAACTCATCAACAAACGTGACGAGAGGCCAAATCGCACTGGCTCCAAATTTTGGTAAGCCATTTCGTACTTGAAGAACATCTCGAAAGTCGACAGCCGTCTTCTCCCTACTCCTCGGGGTTGGGGTTGTACACAAACCGGAGGTAACCACCAGACGCTAGGTTTTGAGGTCGAAAAACCGTCTGTTAGGGCAGGAAACCTCTGGAGTGACGGTTGTGGAGAAAGCAAATAAGTCGGAAAAACCGGATGACCGCTCCGAGCGCGTCTAGACGAACGGGCGGCAGCAGTGCGGAGAAATGACGCCAACTCCGAAGTCGCGGCTCATTCGACGAGACCGGCTCCACATTCAAGTTCTAAAAGGCCAAAATCCTTGCGAGAGATGACAACCGCGTGAGCCATCAGCGTCCTCCGGCCCTCAGTCTACTAACAAGTGCTGTAAAATCCTGCCTATATATTCTGTGCAGGGTTTTGCCTCGACAGAGTGATAAGTGACGCTGGGACGCGCGAGTGAACAATGTTCCCACCATCAGTGTTGATGAGCCGAATGTTTTAAGAACCTAAACAGGTGATGAGGTATCGTTATTTAATTACTCGATTGCGGACAACTGTACACTTGTCATACCATGTGAAACCCACTGCGACGAATGCAGTGGCCACCAATTGTGGATAGGTACGCGGTCGCCTGACAACGGCATCCTTTGGCCGCTGTAACACTTGTGAAAATATTACCCTCACCTGGTATAGTTCCTGATGATGGATACGAGTATGAACCTGAGATGCTAGGCACCTAGAACTCCGTCTTCTCAACTGCTTTACGGAACCTGGATTTCCACTTGTATTCCTTCTTCAGTATTTACCAATAGGTTCAAATTAACGTCGGTCTATTCGATCGCCTACTCAAGTCACTCGCTCGCACAGAAGCGAGTTTCCAAGATAAAAGTTAGAAGGCAAGACATCCCCACCGGACCAAAGGACATGACAACAAGCCCACACTATTTAGCCAGTCAAAACTTGTTACTTCACCAGAGACCGATTGACCACAAGCCACTTTACATGTGAAGCACACACGCTATATGAACTCTCAAGCGCTTTTGTCTCTTGGCTGTATGAGCACAGTGTCTGCGCTGGGGCACAGGCGTCGATCAGATGGTGGGGTGGGGGGGGGGGTTCAGTAGCACAGAACGCAGAAAAATCGCAACATTTGAGCGCGTGCGTCAGGTCGTTTTTCGAGGTCAGTGTGAAATGAGGTCTTTCGTGCTGCGGAGTTTGTGTATGCGCGTGTAAAAGCTCCTGTCGTCCCTAATTACACTACTGTGACCGTGTTTGAGCATTTTTCCGACTTTTACCCGCGCGAGGGACTTGCTCAACTGAATATCGTCAAACTGATCATTCTTATGAAACCTGTACTCCAAGTGGGTTTGGGACGTGTACAGAGAGCATTACAAAAAGGTAGGGAAGATATCAGCAGGAAAGAGGCGGTGAGGGCATGGTATTGTCGTTCAAGAAGCTACCTTCTTATCTTATTTAGTTAGATGGGGTTCATAGCGGCTTGCCTGACAATAGGCTGTGAGAGAGGTTACGCGATACGCGGACTTTGACATGCACTAGCCTTATTAACATATAGGTGTCCTTATCTATCTCAAGATCAGGGTTAGAACTACGGTTAATGTTAGGATTTGGGCCATTCTTGGGGCTAGCGTTGCCGCGCTTGAATTAGGATTTGGATTTGTAGCCGAGTTCTTCTTAAGTGTTTACTAGTTAAGGGTTGGGGTTACACAGTACAGGTTGGTGTTAGGGTTGCAGTTAACTATCTTTTTCTCGGTGGGGTTACGCACCATACCTTTGCCGTTCTCTCTGCGGGATTTTGACGGCAGGACTAACGTTATGTCCGATCGAAAGACTGCTCTTCCACCAACCAGTCTCAAGGTTACTGTAATTTCCGGACGGAATTACTTTGTACTCAAAGCACCGGAGAGTTAAGACGAATTTTCATCGTCTACACTGCAGCTAGTAACTGCACGAGCCTAACGAAAAGGTATCAAAAACAAGTTTGTATGGCAGACTTCTGAATAACTTGTCGAGAACGTCGTCGACATTTCTCATTCACGAGTCAGGAAACAGACATGAGCAGTGCTCGCGTATGACAAGATGGTAGATCAAGAGCGATGAAGTCAACAGGAGCTTGAGCCAAACAATTGAGTGCGACCATTATAAAGGACATTGGTATTAGAAGATAGGGAACGGTTTCGCGAAATAAACCTTCCAAAAATATTTTTAATGGGGGAGTATTTCAACCTGGAAGAAAACCAGCACTACTGAAACACTTTTCAAGCGCGCCTTCCTAACACAAAGACCCAGTCCATTATCAGTCTTAATAACTGCTTTAAATTTTCTCAACGCAGTCATCAATATAAATGGATAAGTGGCTGACAGGTAAAACGCATTTTGGCCCAACAGACTGATGAAACTAGCGTCGGAAGGGCAAGTAAAAAACCCAGTAAAGGGAACCGTAGGAGAGCCTTTTGACCAAAAACCTTTTATATTAGAATTAGGCTGACAGGAATTTAAACTTTACCTGAATTCATTGGAACTTTCCCAATATTGGCGAAAAAAATTGTTCATATAATATCACGGGAGAATCAGTCGCTATTGGGGTTACGGAACAAGACCGTCCCATTCCGTTACGAAGCTCAATACGCAGTTTTCGCATATAGTTGCGCAGCAATTAATAGTTATTCAGAGAGGAGTGTCAATGTCCCCTTGTGATGAGTAAATTTTACAGTCAAAGCACATGTATGGAAAAAACGCAGGTTCTGAAATATATATGTGTTTTTTGGACTTCACATACGCAATAACTAAATCTGAGAAAGAAGTACCTTCTCAAATGCCAGTCGATAACAAATCAACTTATCCAGACTCTGCACAACGGGACTGAGCTGCTCTGCAGGAACGTGGAAATTACAGTGAAATGCATACAATTTGATGAGTAATCTGCATTAGAAGGGGAATCGCGTAAAATCATATTTTTTCTCAAGTTGAAATGCTCCTCCTAGTTTAAAGAGTACATAATGAATCCCCTTTACGATTCGTGGGTTCTCAAATTACCATGATAAAATTTACGGCAATGAAATCATGACCAGGGAATTCTATTAGTCAAACCAACTATTTACTGGAGCCTCTTATGTTTAAATTCATTGGCGTCTACAAACCGAATTTTTAAGATAGAGATGGCCCCTCGCGTTTTGCTCATCCGCGCATCTGTTCAAATTCTAAAATGTGCGTCCCTGTCTGCAAAACATGAGCTGACATTGTGCCCAGAAGGCAAAGCCGTAAATAACTGATTTTGCTGAAAATGAATCTTCTGGCCGGCCTCAACAGACTGCGGACAGTGTGTGTGCGTGGAGTCACTGAAATGCGTGAACTTGACAGTGGTTGGCCAGAAGCTTAGCAAGGACAGGGCAGTGTGAACCCCGCGTCATACAGGTGACTAGGATAAGGTCATGGTTAGGGTTTGGCTAAGGTAAGTGCTAAGGGTGTCACACGGGAATTGGTAGTTTTCCTGGAATGTAGCGTAAAGCCGCCTGTACGACGGAGGGTATTGCCGGAGACCCCTCCGTTTTCGTGCGCCGAAGAGGCTAAGAAACCACAGAGATAGATAGATAGAGAGAGAGATTTGAATACGCTTTATTTTGGAATCACCATTCCACACTGTTCGGCAAAAACGTCCTCCATTCACGCCCAGTCTTATAAAATGCACAACCAAAAACAATATATACTGAGGTTTTATTTGCATATTTTCCGCTGTTGACTGTTTACTGCCAGATAGGCAGGCAAAATATCAAAAAAGGGATAATAACATAGCAAATAAAGTGTAAAGCACGGCGCCTCCAAGACTTAAGTCGTTTTGCAAAGGGTATCCGACAGAGCCTTCGCCCCGGGGAAAATTATTCCCGGCCCCTTCACTCTGGTGCAAAAATATAGGTAAATTCGTGTCATATGGGGCGCACACTTGATGTTTCTAAAGCGCATATCTTTTTCCGAACAGGATTTTTGTCAGCAGTCTGGCGGAGTCTTTGTTTGGGTACAACGTGACGGGGTTCCGAAAACTCACATGGGACGAACATACGTATGCCCCCGAAAAATTATAATCTGGCCATCTATACAGGATGGGGGACAAGCAAAACATATGGGAGATAAGAGAGGTCGGTTACAGCTCGTCTTTTCATGGAAGCGAGGTGTGGGAACTT
>CACRXP010000242.1:854252-866396 GCA_902702965.1 Spirometra erinaceieuropaei | reverse complement strand
TGGACAGCCATGTGCCCATTCTAATCCCCAACGGTCTTGACTAAGTATTGCCCTGGTAACATGATGAAAGAGGTAAGGGGGATGAGTTCGACGCTGTGCCGCACTTCCCCAGCTATGGACATGGAGAAATGCTTTGTTTGAGCGCTTGCCATTCGACTGGCCAAATCAGTTCTTGGTTGGTCGCGGGAATAGGTACCCCCGTATTACAAGTCTTCTTGCCCTAAATTCCAGCGGGCATCTATTCTCGTGTCTTACAACGAAAGCCTCTGAGAATAAGCGTAGTGCCACCTCTAATACGGCGGTCGTACCTATCCTCGTGTTCGTGGTGAGATATATGCGTTCGAACGCCCTTGTTTCGAGGCATTAATCACAACACGTGATCATTCACCTTCATCACAAATGCCCTGTTTCAAAGCAAACATGTGTAGTCATTCTTCAAATAGGCGATTTTTGACTAAACATATCACAAGAATCCTTTGAAACACGCACATCTGCCATCATACGTGGTGATCTTCATCGGCTAGTGGCTACCCAACAGATGTTTAAACAAGAGAAAGAGTACAGATGTGTGTCAAAGAAGAGCACGAAGAACAGGGGAAACGGAGACAGCAGCTGTTTCAAACTTATTCAGTGCATTTCTACAGTAGAAATGCCCCGATAAAGACGAGCGACCGGACGTGCACCAACTGATGCGCACGACGACAGATCAACCACCGCAACAACTTCCAACGGGCTGGGCGCAGCACCGGCGACTTATGAGTGGATTAGTTTATAGTGAGGCAGGCTTGCGCAGCATCTACCGCACTCACCTACCTTGCTCCGGTAGCAAGACAGTGTCAGCGCGACCGGAGGTGGGTGCGGACGTGGTGGCCAATTAAGTTAAACAGCCCGTATCCGCGTGCCACGCATCAGGCTTCCGTAGGGTCGACTTACATCGCTCATGCGTAAGAATGCCCAAATGGCCACATAAAGAAGGCACCATTGCAGCATGACTCTCAGTCCTGAAGAGGAGCGAATTATCCTGTCAGTTGACAACCTTCCAGTCAATGACTATTGGCGTGCCGTGATAGATTTAGGCACTTCACATGTATTATAGTGGGGGAATCGGCTGGCTTGCCGCGGGGTGGTTTCCCCGGTGTCGATCGAATTTCCTCTCTGCTCTCTCTTGCCAACCCATTTGTGATGTGATTGGGCTGAAAAGGTTGAACGGTCCCCTTACGCGAGCCACACACGACCTGGTTTTAACATGATGTACCAGCCTAGGCTGGGGCATGCTTCCCACGTACATGATATGCATATAGCAGTTGGGCTAACTCGTGGAATGTTAGCCAAAATTCCAAAATGCGTCTTCGGTTTTAAAGAACTTTTCTAGTTCCCGAATAGTTTTGAGCCCGACATACCGTTACGTTTGCATTCAGAGTCCCCTAACTGCAATTTGTACATTTTCCTTGTAAAGACGCTTTTGTCCACCTTGTCGGCAAACGCCAGCAGCGACGTCAACATAGAATAGCCGCTTAGACAGGCGTTCGTCATCAGTCCTCAAGAAGTGGCCCGTTCAACGTAATTGTATTTACCGCGGCATGGCGTCCAGCAGTCTGTACCGCACACTGCCTTGGTCACTAGCAGGTTGAGTCGGTGGCGCCTCCGGACGAGGACATAGTTCAGCAGATGTCAGTGACGCCAGCGAGGGTGCATTTGTGTCGTCTTTTTCGGGTGAGAAGGCGAAAGGATGCGCTGTCTCAGTGACGATAGTGTTTCGCGCAGGCCTGCAGGAGAGGCCCTTTGTTGTTGTTGCAGCCACAGATCCCGTGACAACCTAGCACTGCATTTCGCTCAGCGTGGTCTGTGTCAACGAAAATACCGAGGTCACATCCCCACAGGACGTGCTCTTTGCGTCATCCGAGTTTATTATTGGGAGGCTGAGTATCTCAAAGTACTTCTGTCGAACTGCGCCCTGTTCGCAGCTGTGCTCGCACAATCCAATCGTCAACATACCGATAGCCTGTCAAAGGCGCTTACCTCTCTAGCTCATCATTGTTAACATGCCGCAGTCCAACTATACCATTGCGATGTGTTTCAAGTGCACCTCTTAAAGAGCAGTGCACTCATCGGCCACCAAATTAATTTTGATCAATTATAACGCCATGACGGACCGCACATAAGTCCCTCTCGCTATCTGAGTGTCCTGTACAGACACGCAGAGTTAGTGGGCGTGGATCAGGCTAATTCGTCGAATACGACGACTACATTCGCATAGACAATAAATTATAATGAATTGCATCAATTTAGCGGACTGGGACATATGAATCATTCACACAAGTGGCTCTTTCTGCCAGGCGTCTAATCTGTGACCGGGGTTCCAAGCAACAGACAATTCTAAAGAGGTTTCATTGCAGCAACACCAACAAGAACTCTAAACAGGGAGGTTCACTTAAACTCTGCGTCCTCAAGCCGCAGATGAGTTGAATGGCTGTCATACAACCCTGACACACTTGTATGTATTTAGCTATATGCAAGCCCAGAAATTCGGGGCCAGCGGAAGTTAAGTACGTAAGCGTGTACCTCAAGTGGGCTGTAAGATCTCTACTGAACCACAACCCCCCTGGGTTGAATGGTTCCTCTGGCCACTATGACAACTGACCAGTTACCCAGTCGATGGATGGACCGGCTATTTTCCAAACGCATGGTCTCTTACAAACGTACCCGACAAAACACTCAAGAATACGGTGGGTTTTCACCTCGCCCTGCCTCCTTCCTCGCGATGCACACTAAACGGAAGAAACATCGAAATGACAAGTCACATTAACTCGATGACCGTCACCTTTTGCAGCTATGGATAGACCAAAGACCACATGAAAAGCATTTGTCATGTGCGAGTCAGTCGTATCTAGGGTAACTTCAAGACACCATTTGTGGACGGAAATGAAACCTATTCAGCAGGTCTAGTAGCAGTACGCGCTTGTTCCTGTCCCCACGTAAAAAGAATTACTCCTATCTGGTAGGTGGCTCAGGCCGACTGAGTTTGGAATGAGTGAAGGGTAAAGATGGACTCGCGCCTTGAGGCCCACTAACGCGTTTTTCTCTCCTGGTATTCTGTTGCGTTAGTTTGTTATTCATCCTAGAGAACAACATGGACAGGGTGGGGGGAGGTATAAGAAGACGCTTACGCTACTTTCGGAGTGTGCCAAGCCAAGAACGTATGCCGCTACTTTCAGCTTCACGTCATCTGAGCTGGTCAGTGGGAGGCTGAGCATCTCTATCGGCGTACACATTGTGGAGCATTGAATGCTCACAACATCCCCTTGTGAATGTGCCGATGTTCTGTCAGATATGTTTGTCTCTCCAGCACACCAGTGTTCGCCTGTAGTAGTTCAGCGTGTACCTATTCGCGTGGGCCAAAAGGTCTGTAAGCGTCTGCTGCGCCATGGCCAGCAAACCATGGTCCCCCGCAGTCTGGCATGCTCTGGCAGCTCTCCGGCACCTGGTTCCCTGCCGGTAGATGCACTTGCGCTCCCGCTGGACATAGAGGTGGTGAGCATGGCTGCCCAGCCATCCTCCTCCTTCTTACGCGTTGTGGTGCCGTTGTTGTTGTTGGTTAAAATTCTGGTTAATTGTTTTAGGGTCCAGGGAGTGTGGAGTGGAGTTCCAAGGTGTGGGCTCGACCGCGCCCTCTCCCGCCTCTGGTTATATTGACTCCGTCTTGACACCAGGTCCAGGTGATGGAAGAGGAGAGAGTGCGGTAGATGCAGCGAAAGTCTACTCTCACCATAAAATAATTTACACGCAAGCCACTGTGCCTGCTTCACCTTGCAGTGGAGCACACAGTGCACATTGTCGAATGTGACGATCACACTGTCACCTATTCGTGTGTCCTACTCAGTTATCTGCTGGACTCGGGGTCAGGCTAAAATGACTCCTTCGAAACATCCGAGTGCATGACGGCTGATTCGTGGCGACCAAGGGATCAGTGGCTGTGGTTTGCGTGAAAGAGGATGAGTAACTGCCTCGGTTCCCGAGCCTGTCTCCACTACTTGTGACCTTGTCACTGCAGCAAGGTGGATGAGGTAGGTGTGCGAAGGGTGAGTGGGAGATCCTCCTCCCTCTTCCCCAAAGGCAGTGATGATCCTCGCCGTGCACGACGGATGTTTGATTGCACTCTGCTTGAAAGTCCATACTGTCTCCTCTGGATTGAATACCATAATGGACTAATAATATTCTTCGGAACATAAAAACAGCTCGGCGGTGAAAAAGTGACAACTTTTTTCTCAGCAAACGGAAGCTCATCTACTCGTTGGCCACCTTCCTTTTCACTATAATCTACCTGTTTCCCCCTAGATCGTTCGATTGTCCTTATCTGAGTGGGTGAGCGTTTTTCTGTATTAGGATGCTTTGTCTAAAAATCCCGCGCTAAAAACGTGTGCTACTACCTCCCGCTTTGTGACGCTGGTGAAACTGAAAGTACAGACCACCAAGACTCTACAATAGAAGCTGTATAGACATGGCACTCGCTGGTCAACTTTGAAGGACGGAATAGGGGTAATTCTGTTCTGCGTCGGGGCTCAGGCTATAATTACGGGTTGCTGTTCGCGCAGCAACCAACAATTGGTGATCGAGAGGCGTTGATAATACCTGCACGGTTGTCACGCCGACTCCCTGTCACTTGTCGATAATGCCACTCGATAGACTGCTCGAGGCTGCTCGACCGCCTACATGCAGTTCCAGGACAAGATGACATAGCCGGTACTCTGTCCTCTAAACAGGAGACAATAGCGCAGCGCCACGTCTGCGTGACATTACGCATTCCCGGTCGTAGCCGACCGGACGCGAGCCCGTGATTCAGTAACAGATGGTTGGAGTTAATGCTCAATGCTGAAAGGGCCCAGAATGGAGCCCCCGACCTTCCCCACCTGGCGATGGGGTATGACCGACTGACGGCCCCGATGAAGACAAAGAAGTCAGAGATGACAGTCCCAGACTCTCCGGTATTTGATGATAAAATGTCCAAGGTTGCGTCTGCAGGTATCGGGTAGTGTTGTTTCCCTTCAGCATTGTAAAGTTTGACGCGAATGTAAGGACTTTTATCACTAAGTGTCTTATAAACTGGTGTTTCACAAGGTCTCCGGAAGGTGGTCCTAGTAACGTGATATACCACGTTCAATTATTGATAGTCCACATGACCTACCGCAATAACAGCACCAAACCGGAAGACTCACTTGATGTTGTGTGCGTAGACTCAGCTGCTTGCTTAATTAACTTAGATGTGCGGATGAAGAAGCGTCTCATCGCCTGTCCAACAGTTTAAAAACTCGACTTCGTAAGACGTCGAGGGATGGATGTCTGAAATTTGGCTTTGTGACCACGCTGAGCACTCCTTCATTAGGTCCATAATCAGCTGCCTCGAGGCACTAAATCTTTGTTGAGCCTGAGTAGGTTGAATGAGATGTAACAGCTACTTACAAGACGCGTCCAGATACAAAGAATAATTCCTTTCGAACTGTTATATTATTGGTTGGACACGGGATATGGACCCTCCGTATTACAGGTGGCCCTGCCGTAGGACACAGGAAAAGGGGCACCCTGTAGTACAGGCGGTCTGGCACTAAATCCCAGGTTGGTCAGGGTTAAGTCTTGGGTTTGGGTTAGTGTAAGGACACAGGAATAGGCACCCCGCTTTGCAGTTAGCGCAAGGATATCCATACGCCCGTTTCCGACATACTTTTCCAGTCCCTTAAAAGCTGAAGCACATGCATCCTTCGGTGCATGACCACTGAAATATTACTGGCCTCTTTGAGTGCCGAACAGGAAAAACCAGATTAAAGCACTTTCACATCTCCAGCTCGCTCTTGATAAGAGGGTAGTTTCAAGTCTAGAGACATTTTGTTGATAAATAGGAACACGGGTATTGGGGATTGAGGTAGGCACATAGGTCAGCACGCCGTCATTTGTAAAGGGTACTCGTACTTTCATGACAGCCGGCCTCTTGTCTGGAATGTGTTGATGCTTGTGTCAAACACATGCTAAGTGCATGATGGTCACATTCCGGAAGAGAACCATGCACGACATTTAAATTCCTGATCAGGCCACCGGCGTTTTTGATAGACGTCTTATTGAGCGGTGCCGTCGCATCCGCCACAGTCAGCTTGGCTTGCGTCAGACGAACGCACAGAAGATCATCTCTAAAAGGCGCAGTCACAGGCTAGAGTACTGGCCGCTCGCACTTATGTGTACCGAGAATTCAGTGAGTCAAACTTACCACAACACCTGACATGACGCATAAAGTGTCTGCCAAGGCTGCCTGCGTCATCAAACAACGTAGTAAACGGGCTGGAAGTGAAATATATGATCATTATGATGATGATGGTGGCGGTGGTAGTAGTAGTAGTAGTAGTAGTAGTAGTAGTAGTAGTAGTAGTAGTAGTAGTAGTAGTAGTAGTAGTAGTAGTAGTAGTAGTAGTAGTAGTAGTAGTAGTAGTAGTAGTAGTAGTAGTAGTAGTAGTAGTAGTAGTAGTAGTAGTCAAGTGATCTTATGTGTATTTTTCGAGCGGCTTCTTATTAAGTGAATCACTGAAGACTGGTTGAAACAGCTTGTAATTCTAACCAAAGAAATTATAAAATCTTGGAAAAAATATGATACAGATTGCGCATTAACATGACTTCTTATTCTTCCTGTGGGCGTCACTAGGCACAAATTATGCCTGAGTCCTATCAGCAGTTGCACTGAGCTGGCTCTCAGAATCAGCAGGAGTCTTATCTGCACCAGGTAACAGCCTGTGGGTCTTGTTTGGAGCTACCATAACACGTGCCCATGGCGGTACAATTTTCCCGTGGATTCTCCACTGCCCAAAGGCGTCAGTGATGTGGTTCTCGAAGACGATGTACTCAAGGACATCCACCGGACTCGTTGGATGGCCAAAAAGAAGACGGCCAAACCGGTCGTAAATGGCAAGAACCTATACAAAGGTAAGAAAAAGGAATTGTATAAAAACCGGTAGGGTCAGCCGGAGCGGAAGTAGCAGTGTTTGATGAGGAGCCGAGGAATAAACCTATTCTCATCTACCCAGTTAGCCATAGGCTTGAATGCTGTCGGTTTTGGTCGTAAATATGGAGAGTCACGTAAAAGTGAGGTTCATCGGTCTATTCTGTCTGTAGAAATGAATATGGTGGACTCTGGTTGACTGGTTAATGGCAGCTACTACGTCGGGAATGGCCATCCCAACTTAGGTAACACTTTTCGATCCGTTTCTCCATCTGTTGGTTTATACAATTTAAGTCCTCCGTTACACCCTAAAAAGCTCTCAGAACAGATTACACTAAAAACATTACTCGTCTCTTCGAAATAAGGAAATTGACAGAGGACAGAAGTCCTACCCAATTTAAGCACCATGGAATAGCTGGTGACCAGAAGTTTGTGGATGAACAGCACCCGCAGTATTTGAGATTTCTCCTCCGGGTGAGCTACTCTCAGTTACACTTGCTCGCAATTAAGATGTAGGAGACGATCTTACAGACCTAGTTTGGTAACCAGACCATTCCAGACCGAGTTTTCAGAAAGGCTATTTTGATAAGGATGTTACCTATCGCCAAATTTTGAGGCAGTTATAGACTGAGGCAGTCGGGTACGCGTTGCTGTCGCAGGACAGTGGATGGCAACCTCCTTTAGTTGGCTCGATTCCTAGCAAAACACTTGAGCTCGCATGATAAAATATCACTTAGAAAATCATGTGATGATCCTTTATTATTCCATGCAGTCACCGCCGTAAACGGTACCACAAGTCACTTGCCATAGTGGATACTTTGGATGCCCAGGGCGTAGCATACCAGGCAATGCAAGCTGTTGATTCTTCTTTACGCAATGGGCAAGAAGAAGGAACTATGACGGCTAAGGACAATTAGTTTACATTAGGATGAATGCCAATGAAATAGGCATACCTGTTGTGTGAGGAAACGAACAGTCACTTGGGCGAAGATGTTGTCTTTTCCAATAGCCTCCTCTGTCCGCATACTTACAACACGGGGGGGTTCTAAGCTGCCCTTGAACTGCCAGTGCAACGTCCGCAAACGGAGTCCATCGGTCATTTCCTGAATAAAGATGCAATTTGCCGTTCAATGGGTTAAACCACTAATAACTTTCAGGGAGAGGTGAGGTGAATACAACCTTTTAAAACAGCTTACGCTTATCAGTCATCATCCACAAAACAAGTGAGAAGTAAGAGGTTGAAGAAAGATTATCAACGACTGGAAACAGTACGGGCGATGACTACGAAGATGGTCAAGAATCTTCATCATCTGCCTTACGAAACCAGGCTGACCGAACTAAATTTGTTTCCTCTCAATTACAGGCAACTGTGCGGCGATCTCATTCAAACCTACAGGATTGTCAGAGGCCGTGAGTGCGCCCTAGACTTTGATGAATTCTCCGAATTGGCCGAGACTGACCGCCTGCGTGGTCATCCCTTCAAACTGCAGAGGAAGCTGGCTCATTCGGACGTCCGACGGAAGGCCTTCTCTCACAGGGTCATTGGGGTATGGAACGGACTCCTTGATGCGGTGGTTCTTTCCGAAACTGTCGAATCCTTTAAGTGTAGACTAGATGTTCATTTGCTGAGAAACTACTGTACATATAATCACGATTGATTTGGCGGCGGCAGTTTGCGCCTGGCTCACACTTACCCTTAACTTTTGAATTTCCGCATTTGCTGATGTAATTATTGATTCTAGTTCTGTTTATCGATATGAATAGGGAGCTCAAGGGCGAAAGCCTCATTCCCTTAATAAACTGACTTATGTGCAACCGCCGGAACAATAGTTCTAACGGCCTGACGTTTTAGCTTTATGCACGAACCCGTCATCAGAGACAGCACCAGATACGGGTAATTCATGCACAAGGGGTTACGGTATTTATGATGTAATCGCTATGCCACCGCATAACTACCAAAATTAACGGCTCACCTAATCACAAATGGTTATTCTTGGTTGATAGTCGGTATTCCAGTAGTTAATCGCTGCAATTTCATCACTCGTATTGGATGTTGACGTTCACACCCTGAAGTTCGACGAGGCCAAAATTCTCGCGAGGTGATAATCGAGCTCAATGAATCATGGTTCACCGGTTCCCTGGGCGGAATAATAAGCCACGCGGGAGCGCGCAAACGAACATTGGTCCCAGTGTCAGTGTTAGCGAGCCCCGGGTAAACAGTCATGCCAACATCCCATACGGAAGATGATTATGAAATTGCGGCGATTAACGACTCAAATGTCGGCCACTAACCAATTATGGCATTAAAGGCAACTGTCTTCGATTAGGGGAAGAGTCGTTGATTATGATAGGTATACGGTGACATAGCGACAGCATCCTACAGATACTGCAACCCCCTGTGCATGAATTACCCGTATCTGATGCCGCCTCTGATGATGGGTTAGTACATAATTCCAAAACGCCAGGCGAATAGAGTTCTTGTTCCAGTGATCGCGTCTACTCGACTGCTTCCCGAGACTGCTTGTATCCACGACACAAGTGTCGACTGTATGACACTTTCTGGTCTGCAAACCGTGTCAAAAAGTGGATTTCCAGAAGTGGTACACGATAGAATAGCGCCCCACTCTCACGGAACGGCTGTCAGTTTGGTGCTCCTGGTACCGAAAGCGGAACAAGCATGCGACTCGGAGTTCAAAAAAACAGCCACCCTAGGGTAATCACCGAGAAAAAAAGCTAGGACGGCGAGCCTATTACCTAACCTAATTTAATTTACTAAACTGGTGCTCCAGCAGAAATTATTGCGCTCTGTCACACTCGAGAATAAACGTATGCCCGTGTGATGGAACGCTCAGTGTAGCATGAACAGTGGTAGCGGGAGGATTTATAGCGAACCCTCCTATTATTTTATCCCACGTCCTTTCCTTTGGATCAAACTGACTCCAGAGGAGCTCCATATGACACAATTCCGCTCTCAAAATTCCCTTGTATCCTACCGCAAACCCAAGTCCATCACTGACTTATACTTGTATCAGTCAGTACCACTGCTGGTCTGGAGGTCATGACAGCTCGCGGTGGCACAACCTAGCGCGGCAGATTCTCTATGACGTCCGGCGAGGGCCTCAACAATTGTTTGCCTGGTAGGGCCCAGTGGTGACGGGGCGGAGAGGAAGGCCTGCAGTTCGGATAAATAAGGTGGTGATATGCTGACAGCGAGTTCAGTCAGGTGATGTGCATAGGTTGTGCGGGTCTCCAGGTCACGCGAGACGGTTAGTCGGGATGGATTAGACAGCAGTGGATGCTTGACGCGGGATGATAGCACGAGCTTTGTGGTGGCACGATAAAGTGGTCTTGAGCGATTGGCCCAATATACTCCTTAAGCTGCTTAAAGGATTTGGCTAGCCACTCAATCGGCCCCAAAAGGGTCGGCCCCATATGGCCCAATAAAACAGGGCCCCGTTGCGTACAGGTCGCGATTTGACTTTAAAAAAAGGTTACTCAACCATTCGGCGACTTTGGAAATCACTGCAAATTCAAACAAGTAATAAAGGTGATTGCAATGATTAAATAACTCACAACAAAAGCCTTTTCAGTAAGCAGTTCAAGCAACCGCGATTCGTTGTCGAAGTATCTACAACAAGGCATAAATAGTTAAAACAAGAGACAGAAAAGGTGTGAGTCAAATGGCCGTCGACTCGATTCACGAGAAACCCTGCGCTTGTGGACGATTAACTTTTTCAATTGATTTTGATGAGGGTTTTGGGAGTATCTTCAGCTACCAAGACCGTTGCCATGACGCGTAATGGAAAACATGCATAAAAATATTCATTCTTTTACTTATTCGGTAGAGAATCACGTCTTCTTCCAATTTCATACTCAAAAGAAGAGTATAATTCGGTTTTAAAAAACTTTTCTAATTCCCGAATAATTTTGGACCCGACCTGCTGTTACACTTGCATTCAGGGTTTCAAAACTACAAGCTGTATATTTTCCGTGTACGGAAAACCATGCATTTCTCTACGGTGTTAAGAGGAGACCATATAAGGTTCATAAAATTAAGCAGCGGATTTGAGCAATATTGTTAACTTTACAAGCCACATTCGTAAAAGCAGATACATGACGTTTCATGAACGGCCATTTAACGGTATTAAAAAATCTCACAATTAGAAACTTTCTTAAAACCGAATTATACTCTTCTTTTGAGTATGAAATTGGAAGAAGACGTGATTCTCTACCGAATAAGTAAAAGAATGAATATTTTTATGCATGTTTTCCATGAAACATAATTGAAATTTCAAGGGCATCGAAAATCAATGAGAAAATTGCATACCACTTATGTAGTCATTTTTTGCAGAGTATAGATCCTGCATGCAGCCGAAAATAAGTTCTTTCGAAAGCCGACACCCTGAGGTAACTGGATCATTATAGATTTATGCTGCATCATGATTAGTTTTGCAACACAACTTAATTTATATTTTCGAAACGAGAACGCATTTCGAAATTTTGGTTGACATTTCATGAGTTAGCACATCTACTGTATCTTTGGCGAAAGTGTCTAACGGAAGCACGCTTTTACTCTAGAGCTCCGTGTGTTTTATGGGTGGTCAGCGGGGCAATAGTATCGGTATTTTTTCGCTTATCACCTAGGAATTCATGGTGGTAAGTATCATTTTGAATGGGTAATAGTATTCGTCCAAAAAAGTAGTGTACTCAGCATGCTTTTTCAACTTTCATGAGCCCGGCTCGGTAGTTAATTCCATTCTACGCGCTAGCAGCGGCTGTACAAAATGTCCTTAAGCACATACCTCGGAAGCAGGAGATTAGCCTCCTTGTAGATGGCGTCAGCTTCACTGGGAAATGCAGCCGTACTGAAGGTTGGCTGATGCTTCCTTATTCTGCGCATCGCACGCATTGACTTTGCCTTCTTAGAAAGTAGGTCCTTCTTTTCCGTCAAACCCTTTAAAACAGAAGACAAAACAATCGGTGTGTTGAAGATCTCGACTCGCAGATTATCGGGTTCTGCATTATATAGGACGCCAACATAACGCGAAAATTTCCGCCAGTCTGGAGACGATGGTGCAGTGGGGAAGGCATAACGTCTCCTCAAATGGGCGTGGATGTTGACATTTGTTTGATGCTGCCTCTGATATTAATCCGAACAGACAGTGGTT
>CACRXP010000242.1:809607-853506 GCA_902702965.1 Spirometra erinaceieuropaei | reverse complement strand
ACCACCCTTCTCAGAAAACGCTAGAACAGGTTATGAAAATTAAATTCACATTCGCTCATCGTCGTACACTAACGTCACACAACTGATAACGCCCAACGCACGCCAAATTCAAAAATAGAACTATACCTTTTCCTGTTTTATCAGCCAAGCAAATATGACGTGCAAATAAGGCACTTTTATGCCTCAGACAACATGGTTTAGTTACCTACTGTTCGTGTTTATCCGCCATTTTATTTCTAAAGAAATACCCCTAAACTCCCTTGACGTATAATCAAGGACAAAGAAGACCTGCAACAATGTTAAACAGTGCAACCGCAGAATCAGACTTTCTTCCTCTTATTACTACAGCCAAGGCTAAAACAAATACTTTTTAGTGATCCGAAAGATACGGCGACAGGCAGGGCGTTTTAGTGGCATGCGTCCGGAATCGTTGGTTGGCCTTGTTTACTTCGGTTTGTCTCAGTAGTCAAGTGATAAAAGTGAGAGGAGAGGCGGGTAAAAGTGCGTGTCAGAAACGTCGACAATGAACTTTTTCCGATGATTGTATTTGGGATATTGTAAGAAAATATTATAGGTCCTCAGAGGTGGCACGAGGACGCCTTCTGCAAAAGTATTCACTGCCACTTTCCACTAAACTCTTAGTCTCCGCGGCCGTTGATGAGCTGTAGGCGTAGAAAGATCTAGTCTGCTAACAAGCAAACTGGCGATCTAGTGGGCAGATCTTTAATATGGAGGTCCGCCTATTGGCAATACTTCTAGCATACGCCAAAGTCGTGCTCAGATAGTGTGACTGTTAGCTTTGGTTAAGTGCGTCTACTGGTCCACACTCTCGAGAGAAAAAAATATAAATTGGCGCAGAAACTGTCGAATTAGTCTATATTTGGTAGTCAATCCATCTTAGTTTAGGGGGGCCGCCATAACCTGGGAAGGCAGCGGCGAGTCGCACGTGAGTCAGTCTACAGTGAAGAAGACTCTCGCAGCATCCACCTAACTTCCCCTTCCCACATCCATCATGTTCTGGTGGCAAGATAGCCCAAGACTGGCACAGGCGTAGTGGCCGACGATGCTAAATCAACATCAGCGCATGCTATGCACTTGTTGGTGCCTACACGCACACACACACAGACGAACCCGACTTTAGAAGAAGGATACTAGATCTATCATCTAGGACGGTTGCGATAGAGGCTACAGTGAGAATGGGCCATTGTAGCCTGGCTCCCAAGCTACAGAAGAACTGAGCTACACCGTCAGTTGGAACCCCCTCAAGTAACGACCACTAGCGCGTCATATTTTCTTTCTAGTGAGGAAACTAAGCGCTGAAGCGGCGTGAGGAAAGTTACCTCAGGGTCGGTCTCACACCCTCTTTCCCTCCTGTTATGCACCAGTAACAAATCCAAGAGAAGTGGACTAGCAATTACGAGAGCAGGCTCAGTGACTGAGGCGGTCTGAAGTCCTCAGCTAAGGGGTGTGTCGCGCACTTGGTCGGACCCTATCTAGGGTTACCGCAGCAGTGCAGTTCGTTTCAGGGTCAAACGGGGCATTGTCCTCTGTGTGACTGACGAAAAGTTACGGCGAGTGGCCGATCTCATGAATGTTCGCGGAAATTCTGGAAGGTATTTTTGATTAGAATGGATTACTTAGGTGTGGTTGTACTATTGATTATCGTTCAATTTAATCCCAACATATCTCAGTCATACCAGGATGCCGGCTTTTGAATGCACTTCTTCCCTGACGCCGTCAAAAACCAAACCCAATAAAAATAACTACTTAAGCAGCATGAATATTCAAATTGATGTTTGATGCCCTTATGGACCCAAATACATTTGATAGAAAAAATGCGCAAAAATACCCTTCCTTGTACCCATTTCGTGGCAGATTTCGTCTCCTTAAGATTTCGATTTTAAAAAGGTTTGTAATTATGAGGTTAGAAGGCATTTTAGAACCGAGAGCTACCCACTGCCGTAGTGTGAAAGCTGAAGACGTAATTTGTTCCAAAATGAGTACAAGGGATATTTTGGGCATATTCTCTATAAAATATGATAATATCTACAAGCGTATCAAGCATCAATTTAAACTTTCAAATGCCGGCATCTTGGCATGACTGAAATATCTCGGTATAAGGCTGAACTATAATCAATAGTATAAGCCACACTTAAGCAATCCTTCCCGAGCGAAAACATACTTCAGGATACATATGTTGCACGATTTGTCGCACTGACAGCGCAGGTACGTGTTTCGCCGATATTCTGCTACTGCCTGACACAGCTGCGAGGGTCTCGGTTGAGATTAAAAAGCTGGAATTTTAGGACTGGAGTACCTGTCAGAAAGCTCATTGGGAATGCTGGGAAACGCTGATGAGCCGAACCCCTTGCGGCTGTGTCATACGGCGACAGAATATTGACGGAACACGTGTCTGGGTTTTTAGCCTGAGTCCTTCCTATCAGTATGCCAAATCATACAGCATCTGCATACTACTACCTGCCAGTTGGCAGTTTATGAATATTACGCGGTTATTCCGCTGTAGCTGACGGATTTCGGCTCAAGCATTCTTATCAACTTTCAGACTGAGCCTATAAGGCTTAGTTCCGGTTGATTTACTCCAAGCTAGCAATTAATTTCTGAGAAAACTAATAGGCTGACATTCGAGAATTTCGGTAAACATCTCATGAGATTGGTAACTCGCTGTACTCCGCTAATAAAGCATAAAAGTCTATCCCTCGCGATTATGCGGTATCTCCGTTCAAGACCACCTTGTACTCTTTTTTCGCAAAATTGTTTTTAGTAGACTGCTGGCTTTGAAGGGCCAAGCTCATTTTTATTAGAATTTTAAGTCTCTCCTCATTTTACCGAATCCAAAATCGTCGCTAAAAAGGTTAACTCATTGCGAAATATTTCTCAGTGTCTAACCAGTCGTGCGTTCCCGATATCAGATGGTGCACACTCGCGGCTTTTAGTGGAGCATTCCTTGAATCAGAATGAGAAAGGGGCAAAAATAACTACTTAAATGTAATCATTAGAACTTTAATTATATCGTCACAAATTTACCTCGGTGGAGAGGAGAGAGGTTTTCCCGTCGCCCTCTGGTGGAACGTATTCGTCAAATATGCGGCCTAATTGACCGGAAATATTGTAAAATACGAATTATTTAAAGCTGAGGTCACAAAGACTATAGACTGCTATAAATCTAAGCCCGATACAAGGACCGGGAATGTTATCAGTAGGAATGAAAGCACATTACGGATGAATTTCATGCAGAAATTAGTTCCATGATGATTTGTCGCCAGTGTCAATTCTGGATGCAAGTGTTTTCCGGGAATTCGAAAAGGGATTAAATGTTACGATTTTTCGACCGAATTTCAGAATATTCCTCATAAATAAATGGTCAACTACGGAATAATCCAGTAATAGTTCAGAGACATTTTACTGGCGGTAATATGTTAGAGAACGTTCATGGAGCCGGCTTTTTGGCCAACCGTAAACGCCAGTGACCATCACTGCCTCCGAGAAACGCTGATGACTTGTAAATGATGTGGTGTACAATAAGTGGGACTTCTGCATTACCAGCCTAAGTCACTCATCATCACTCAGTGGAAAAAAATTTAATGACTGTAGATAGTACAGTGCCTGATCTGGCACAAAGTCACCTGTCACACACGATCTGGCCTCTCACTTCGCATGAAGCGGCCTTTTGTCACTCAAATCCTAATATGAGAAGTCATGAGGTGCTAAGGAGCCATTGCAGCCTGTCCTTCCTCCCTCCCCCCCCCCTTCTCGGTCCTGAGAAGGACAGAGTTATCCCGTCATTTGGCAGACTTACAAGCCCCGACTGTTAGTGCGTCGTGATAGACTATTCAAGGACGTGTCAGCTTTATCATAGTTAGGAAATGTCGTGCAGAATCAGTCTCACATTATTCTTCTTCTCCGGGCGTAACTGGACAGCAAGTCCGGGGCACTCCATCTGGAGGAGGGATCAGGCGCAACGTTGGACGTGACACTTAGCCGTCGTCTACGCACCTTTTTGGCCTCCGTCTAGACTTGACGTGACAGTCTGGCCCGCCCCGTAAATATCCCGACAGCTAGCCTGTTGTCGCCTTCAAAACGAGAGAAGGCAATGCGGCTTACGTCACTTTCAATTACAGGACTACAACCGCGTCAGAGACCGTAAACACTGTGACGTGCTAGTGATAAAGACGATATGTGCTGCCGACTGTTGGACGGACCACCTCCTTGCCGTGTCGAAGATGAGGCATAAAATGCAGCCCCGCATGTAGCCTCAAGGTAAGAAAACACCAGCCAAATTAAATACTGCAATATCGGAAACAGTGAATAGCCGATAGAATTTTAACAATCGTCCGAACCTCAAGTAATGGACACAATGGAGGAAACTGCAGGGGCTAACAATACCACTATCCTAAAAGTCCTTGGTGGCGTACGCCGACAGCACCCAGATTCTTTAAATGACAAGACGAAAAATCCGACGCCTGTTCTCCGAGGAAAACGAGCTACACGCGATCTACACAAACAACAGGACCGAGGCCATTTAGGCAGGCCGGTGCAGCAGAGGCTGGGCAAGATGGCAAATGATTGGATGACTCGCAAGGCTGAGGAGATGTGGAATTTCTTCGCGATCACCAACGTATTTTGCGGCCCCCAACCCATGGGGACTGGGCCGATGCTCGGCTCCCACAAAACGGCCCTTCGGAAGGGGAAATTGCAGATTTTGGACTACTTGGCCGAACACTTCAGAAGTATTTTTAACTGATTATCTGCAAAAGCCGACGAAGCCATTGACAGACTTCCTTAAATGAAAACCAATGTAGATCTTGACCGTCCGCCCGTTCTGCATAAGTCCATCAAAGAGATACCACAGATGTCTGGCGTCAAAGTATCGGCCCCGACTCAAGTACGGTAGAAAGATACATGACTCACGACCCTCAGCTCGTGAACAAACATAGCCGACTGTTTAACGATGTGTGAAGACAAGGCAAATCCCCAAATACTTTATGGACGTCACCGTTGTGTACTTATAAAAACGCAAGAGAAACCGATAACTTTGCTACAACCACACAAGCATCTCGCTTCTTAACATCGCACGCAATGTCTTCGCCCGAGTCCAACTCAATCTCCTGAACCTACACATGGAGCAAGGACTTCCTTCCTGGAGTCTATGTAACCTTCGAAGAAACCGTGGAACCGTCGAGATGACCTTTAGTCTCATGGCCTCCATCATACTGGTGGAATTCAACGGCGAAGAGCAGCCAGGAATCAAAATTGACAGACTGATGATGTCACCTGCGTGACACAGTCCAGTCGACGGCCCTGAATGCCTCGGTAGCGAATGCAGCCAACAGCAGGACTGGTTCGACGACAATGACGCCGCCATCAGCACAAAGGCTACGTCAGTCGCCCTACTGACGATAACGGATTAGCCTTCAACCGTGGTCGCCACCTTGTGCAACAGCGGCTGAAGGAGATGCAGGACGCTTGGATAGCTCACAAGGCCGAGGGTTTCGCAGGCGAGTCAAGCCTTCGGTCGCCATCAAAACACAGTTTGGAACCGTCACGGTCTACAACGTAGCGCGAAACTGAAGATGTATAAGGCCGTCATCCTACCGACGTTACCGTATGGTGCACAGACCTGGACGGTGTACATGAAGCAGGCACGCAGACTCAACCACTTCCACCTCAGCTGTCTTCGTCGGATACAGGAGCTGAGGTGGCAGGACCGAATTCCAGACACGAACGTACTGGAGCGGACGCGGATCCTCAGAATCTACGCTATACTGAGACAACTACAACTACGCTGATGCGGCCACCTTGTGCGAATGAACGATGAGAGGCTACCTAAACGACTCTTCTATGGAGGTGTCGCGAAGGGTTCACGCTGACAAGGAGGTGAAGTCCTGCGCTACAAGGATACTCTGAAAATCTCCTTGAGGCACCTGCAGATCAACCCGGCAAACTGGGAAGACATCCACCTCGACTGACCTACGTGGGCGAGAACATTGAAGGCAGGCGCAGTAATCTTCGAAGCCAATTGCATCACCGCCGCCAAAGCCAAACGCGAGACATGGAGATCTCGACTACCGCCGTAGCCGCCCCACGACGCCAACGCCCAACCGCCCCCAACGTTTCCACGATGTCAACGGACATTCTGAACGCCATTTGATTTGTCTGACACCTTCGGACCAACTGCAGCACCCGGGCTACACCAACCGTCGTCTCCGTCCACCTTTCCCTCACCTCCCACGCCGTCAACTAACGTTGACCGCCCTCCCCAACCATCGCTGCCATCTTCCTCCTCCTCCACCGCCTCAACGCCTACCGCTGTGGCGTCTGCCATGCCCATCAACACTACACGCAATCCTGTCCTCATTGTAATCGCACATTCACCTCACGCATTGCCCTGATCGGTCACGTGCGAATCCATTGCACAGAGACTGGCGAACCCGTGCCTGGAGTACCAACCTACACTCGCCGCATCCGCCTCCACTGTCCACACTGCCCTCACACATTCATGCACCGCATGGGCCTATTCGGCCACATGCGTATCCACGAGAAAGGGAGTGACTGCAGTCCCGACAAGCCTAGCACATTCAGTGCAATCGCCATGCCTAGCCCCGCCCACACTCCGCCGCCGAGCGCGCCCACTCCCACCAACACCATCACACGCAGTACATCTTGCACACTCATCACATCCTCCCACACCAGCATCTCACCGCACATCAAGATCACCAACCGCAAGCATCCAACTGCCACCTCCCACGCAAGTGGGAAGTGCACTTCTCGGCTCCTTCTCCATGCGGCTTCCCTGCTGCATGTGTGATCGGAGTCTGAGACAAAAACGGTGAGTCGAGCGCCGTGGCTCGGAAGGGAGCCGTCTGACGCCCCAACTCAGTCCACACAGTCTGCACCATTGTGTCTGTGTATGTATGTATGTGTGTGTGTGTGTGTGTGTGTGTGTGTGTGTGTGTGTGTGTTGTGTGGAGTGGCGGACTGGTAGGCTGAGAGCCCCTTCTCAAGCGATCTGTGACACTGTCAAGCATGCGAGGTGAGTGGTTGGGCATGTGTGTGTGCTTTATGGGTAGTGCCTATCAGTCGACGACTGTTTGGTTACCCAACCTCGAAGGGTGACGGCCAAGGCTAAATGCAGGGTCACGTGTCGCCCTTCTAGGTCAAAAAGTCTGAGAGCGCGTGCTATACCAGTATCAGCAAACCATGGTCCTTGCAGCCTCCTATGCGCTGGCAGTCCCCTGACACCTGGTTCCCTGTCGGCAGATGCGCTTGCGCTCCCACTGGGTATACAGGTGGTGGGCATGGCTGCCGAGTCATCCTCATCCTTGTGAGCTCTGTTGGGGTGTTGTTGTTGTTGGTGGTGAAAATCCGGGTCAAGTGTATGTTGTGGACCAGGGGGTGTGGTGGCACCACTTGCGCCCTCCCCCGTCTACGGCCTTCTTGACTCTGTCTTGACACCGGGTCCAGGTGTGGAGTGGGAAAGAGAGAGTGCGGTAGATGTTGCGCAAGCCTACTGTCACTATAAACCAATTCACGCGCAAGTCACCACGCCTGCTGCACCTTGCTGTGTAGCGCACGGTGGACATCGTCAGAATCGACAGTCGAACTGTCACGTTTCAAAACTATAGTACTGTTCTGCCCCACTGCCCACAAAAACTAAAAGTCCTACGGAGTGAACGACTGCAATTCAGTAGGCGGCCTGAGCTATTTTGGGTCGTCTTCCCACTAAGCAAAGTCGTGACCCATAGTGAAATGCAGCCGCCGTCTGGGATGACTAAGCAGCTCCATTTACCAGTAGCACTGCTTACCCCCTCACTCTCCCCAACAGGAAGAGGGGTTGAAAAGGTGTCCTCGATAAATGCTGGATAAGCATCCCTCTTGCAAGCTGACCGTGGCTCGTAGACGGAAAACTTGCGGTCAAAATCCAAAACTAAACCAAAGCTCCTGTCACCATTCGCTCCGCTCCATCCCACAGGCTGCTGGACTGACTGTGTTCACTCTGGCAGTCAGGAATTTTCACTCTCTTTCAGACGACATGCTGAACAGCTGACAGGACAGGTCCGCGCTCAACAGTCAAGAACTCGCACGCCACAAGGTGGACACCGCTGTTTTCCGCGAGACCCGATACTCCGAATAGCGTCTGCTGGGGGGGGGGGTGGATGCAGACTGTACTTTCTTCTGGAGCGGTCACCCAGGGGTAGAGCGATGTGATGTTGGCGTCGTATTTGCTTCCCGTAACGACATCGTGGAACAACTGCCCTATCTGCTGCAGAGCACCAACGACCATCTCATGACTGCGCCTGTTTCTTCAGGAAACTCGGTTTGCCACCGTAGTCTGCGCCTACACCATCCCAACCCCAATTACCAGCCTCGACGAGATAAAAAGCAAGTTCTACAAAGACCTGCACGCCTCCTAGCGACTGTGTCGAAGACGGACAAATTGACTGCCCTACGATGTCCGCGTTGGCACAAACCATACTGCCTGGGAAGGTGTGCTAGGTCTTCACTTAGTTGGCCCCCGCAACAACAGCATCCTCCTGCGAACCTGTCCGGAGCACCGCCTCCTCCTGAACAACACTCTCTTCTGCCTTCCGACGCGGGAAAAAGAAACATGGATGCACCCTCGCTAACAGCTGCTGGACTACGTTCTTGTCCGGAGGCGTGGCCAACGTGACGTGCTAATAACAAGGACGATTTGTGGTGCCGACTGCTGAACTGACCACGGCCTTGCCGTCCCCAAGATTAGGTCTCAACTGAAACCCTGAACTGGGTACAGAAGGTACGCGATCATCGAGTAAGTTAAATACTGTATGATTGGATAGTAATGACTGCGGATTAAATTTCAGAAATTGTCTGAACCTCGGCCTGGAAGAACTGTAAGTTTCAGAAGCCAACTCCACTGAAGAGACGCAATGGTGCCAACTACGGAACGCGATTAATTCCACTACTCTGGACGCCCTTGGTAGATGGGATTTAAGGAAATGACAAAGGAACCTCCAAACCACTCTCTGAGAATAGGCTGGACACAGGTTCAGTATTCTTTCTATGTCAACGTCTAGTGCAACGGCGACTGAGGGAGATGTAAAATGCTTGGATGTATCGTATAGCTGAGGAGACTAAAGACTACGCGGACCGAGACAGCACGAATTTCTTCGCGTAAATCAAGGCAGTCTATAGCCTCCGCACCAAAGGGACCGCGCCGCTGCTCAGCTCCGACCGAACGACACCCAATGGACAGGCTCCCTCTGTTGGAAACCAACGCTGGCCTCGACCGTCCGTCTCGCCTACCAGAAACAATCGGAGCAATGCGACAGCTCTCCGGTGGAAAAGCAGCGGGATTCTATGCAATTCCTGTAGGAGTCTACAAGCACGGCGGCCCACAGCATACGGAAACGTTGACTTCGCTGTTCCAGCAAATGTGAAGGCAAGAACAAGTTCCTAGATGCTTCAAAGACGCCACCGTCGTGTATATCTGCAAATGTAAAGGAACCGGCACCTCGGCGATAACTACAGCAGCTTTACTCTCCCCAGCATTGCAGGCAAAGTCTTCGCCCGCCTTCTACCAAATCGCGTGAATTGCCACCTGAAGTAAGAACAACCTCCCGATTCCCAAGGCCTCCCGAAACCATCGCTATGATTCTGCAGTCCGCCAACTGTAGGGGAAGTGCCAGGAAATGAGGACCAACCTTTATATTACCCTCGCCGATCTGACGAACGTCGTTGAAGAAGCCGACCGCGATGGATTCTGGAAAACTATGCTGAAATTCGGATGTATAGACTGTTTTAAACAACTGATGCGAAGGCTCCACGGCGGGATGATAGCTTGCGCCACGGACACCAGAACAGTCTTAGAAGCATGCGTGGTGACAAATGGGGTGAATTAAGATTATGTACTCGCTCCCACCTCCTTTAGTCACTTGTTCTCCCTTATGTTGGTGGATAGCTACTGTCGGAGGCGACCAGGAATCGATATCGACTACCAAACTGACAGAAAATTGCTCAATATCTGACGCATGCAAGCACATTCATGAGTATTCGAGGCTGGTTTTCACGATCTATTGTTCGTCCATGGCTGCGCGCTCTATATCACGAGGGGGGCGGACATGCAAAGGAGCATGGATCTCTTTGTCGACAGTTGTGCAAACTCCGGCCTGACAATCAGCACGGAAAAGACGGCGGTCACGCACCAACTGGCGTCAAAGGCTGACAACAACGAACCCCCTGTCAACGTCAATGGGACTCGACTCACAACAGTGGATAAATGTGTGTACTTTGGAAGTACAGGATAGACGACGAAATTGACCGTTAGGTTTCTAAAGACAACCAGGCCTGCCGCCGGATGAAGAGCTCCGTATTGGAATCGCCGTGGCCTCCACCGCGACACAGAACTGCAGATGTGTCGAGCGATCATCCTGACAATCTTCTTGTGGGGGACGGACACATGGACAATCTACGGAAATCGGGCATGGAAGCTCAACCACTTCTATCTTAGCTGCCTCCCAAGAGTACTACAGCTGAGGTGGTAGGATAGGACCGCAGACAAGGAAGTCTTCAAACGAACTGGAATCCTCAGCATCCACACCATACCTGGGCAACTCCAACTACGACGAAGCGGTGAGGGTTAAGTATATGCGTGGGGTAAGGAAAAACTATGGGGAACAGTCCACAATATTTTCAAAAGCAGGTGGTTTCGGTCGTTTTAGTCGGCCCTTTGTCGGCAAGATGGTATTCGCCGACCTGTACCGCCCTGCGGAGTCAGGGCTAATGAGATGTCTACATTGACTCATTGCTTTACACCCCTTACATGTAATTTTTTGGTAAGAGGAAAGTTCATTTTTAAAAACAGTTCGGCACGGAGAGCTGTCGGTAGTAAAAAAAATACTCGAGATATTTTTAGATGGAATGTATACGTCTCCCAAAAAAGCAGGAGTGTTAGAACGCTGGTGAATCTGTTAAACAGTTAGCATTCTCTTGCCCCGCACATATACTTAATCCTTGCCGACGGAGCGACCACGTCGTACGGATTGTTGATGTGGGCCTACCCGAACGACTATTCCACGGCAACGTGAATGCGGGTGCTCACAGGCAAGGCAGATAAAAAGAACACTATAAGGACAACCTGAACACTTCCCCCAAGCAACAGCAAATCAACTTGAAGGTTGGGAGGACTTTCTTCAGTATCGGTATGATTTGAAAACCGCCGTTAAGACCGGTGAAGCCATTTTCGAGGCCAACCGAATAGCCACCAAGGCAAAAAGTGTAGGTTCGCAAGCCCAAAAAGTGGTGGGCTAACAACTCAGGCACCCAGTCGGAAACGGACATCCTGCGTACGGATCGGCCTTGTTGGACTTCTCCGGACCCAATGTAATATCAACACGCTAACTGCAACTCCCGTCTCAGAGAACGTCTTCTTCTCCTCCTCCTCCACCACCAACGCCAGCACCACCACCACCTTCCCCACAACGAAGACCACCATCACTAGGGAGGAAACTCCTGATACCCCGCCAGCCACCACTACTATCGCTCTTTTGAACAGCAACGTGGGCTCAATCTCGACCTGTCCCCATTGTGATCGCGTCTTTACATCATGCACTGACCGAGCTGGTCGCTTACGAATCCATCGCAGTGGGGCAGACGAAGCACTGCCAGGGGCCCCAACATATGCCGATCGCTCCCGCCTCACCTGCCGCCACTGATGAAGGAAACTCGGTCATGGCATGGGCTTCTTCGGTCATATGCGTCTCCATGAATTTTTTTGGTAAAACGCCGTAACCCAGACTCTACCCCCCACCTAATTACATCCCTAGGTCATATATGAGCTCGCGCGCAGCCCCCATAACATAACACCTCCGTCTGGCAGCAAACATGTCATCCGCTTCACCAGCGCCAATATGGCGGACACAACGCCCATAAAAGAACACGTGCATCTCACGTAGGTGGGGAACATGTTCTTCGGTGTCTCCTGGTATGCGAAATAGTGACAACGTAGACGAGCTAACTGTCAGTCACTGTGTCTAATCCCAACTCCAGACGGTTGACGCACTCGAACAGTGGCCCTTTGTTAAGGTGGCTTTTATGGCACTCTCACGCATGTGAAACTGGAGCCGCCCTCATGAAAACATGGTACATGCCGTGGCGGCTAGATAGTGTGTGGCTGCTGAGTTCTGCCATCCACCGCGTCCAAGCCCGCCTCGGGCCGTCTTAACGTTGTCTTATCATCGGAACCGGATGGGTGGGATGCGTTAAAAATACTGGAACAAAAATTAGTAGCATCGAATGCTTCTGGGACTTTGATCCTGGTCACTCCACGGATTTTGGTTGATGTCTACTTCTACTGAACTGTCGGCTCAGATAATGGTCAGACTACAAAACAACCCACCTGAATGAGTGATATTGATTGGGCGGTCCTGGAATATTAGTGGTGGCATCAGGCCATTTCTTTTAAGCTGTTCGCGAATTTCCGATGCGGTGGCTCGTTCGAGTCCGGTTTTACCGCCAAGGAATAGCTGGTCAGGGTCGAACGGCCGTACCCATGGTTGCATTTGACGAATCAAACGGAACTTTGGAATCCATGGTTTGTGACGAATGTGTCTCACTAAATCAAGACATACAGTGTTGGCGCGGAGCAGGGGTAGCACCCTGGGAGGACTGCTTGGAGGGAAAAATAAAAAAGAGAAACAAACAAGTAATGTCCAAAGCACCGATTGCCCCACGCAGCGTTTCCAGTGAGGGTAACACTAAGACGCATAAGATAAAGGATGTGGTAAAATACCGGTATAAGGCTTGTCTCGTGTACAAGAAAACTTATGTAGACCTGAGAAGCTTAGACTGGCTCTGTTGTTTTATTAACGGGACTGGAAACTACAAGTAACGTCCAGAAGGTCAGGACTTAAGAGAATTACCTGCACATGTTGCCAGTTGTAAGGGAATGAACCCACAGATGACTCGCCAGAGGCTGAAAAAGGCAATAAAAGTTATCAGTGAGAATGGAAAAAAACAGGAGACACGGGGTGCGTCTTGTTTATTTTTCAAACGGTAGAGGCGGAATATGCTCAACAGATGGTAATACTTTTCAAACTCGGACAACTAAAACAAGGAATGGACGTTTTAATGTGAAACGAAAAAGTGCAAGTAAGTTTTCAGAGTGACTGGAATCGAGAACAAGTTGCACCATACACAAATGACCGGTCGAGTTTTAGGTGAAAATATACTGAAATGATTTGCACATGGGGGATCTTATAACGCACAGTTCAAACGAAATAGTATGGAGGAGTTGGACAGAGATGCGTTTTCAATAACCCTCCGATCTGGAGATCTGGTCTCCGATTTTTCGGCTGACCCATTGCAACTAACCGTGAGGCAATGTCGCCGGGACATAATACCTCTAACCGGTGCTCAGACCTAGTGGCTACCGGTGTAGCTTCGTCGGTCAGCGCATCCAAAAGGGAGATAGGAGGCCAAATCAGATTGAACTCTAATTTTAGCTAACACTCTTGTAATTCAGTGAGTTGCGAACTGCTTGAATCGTGGTTCTCTGGCCTGCAGTCTATCGACGCACATAGTGAGCTTCCCTTCCCTTAGTCAGCACTAAGATCTCGCTTGGGCGCTCAAGTAAACAGCGCTTCCAGTGACAGTACTGACGGGTCAAACTGCCCAGTACTTACTACACTAATTGCCAACACTGGTGATGAAGTCGCGGTAGCCAGGGTCTCGGATGGGAGGACCGAGCGATTGTCGCACAAAGCACGAGCATCGACGACGGATGCGGAGGCCACATAGGTCCTGTTTGTGAGCTCTTTCGAGAAAACAGGATCTGTACTCAACTACATAACCTGCGACTGACAAAAATCTGCCCCGGATTGGACCATGCGAAACCAAACGTACTACGCGACGATTACAATTTATGCTAACTGTTCCATCTCAAATTAGGTGGTGAGAGACAAAAACCCGACTGTAGTTAATCTTTATTTCTTAACAGTACCGACAGGCGAACAGTGGGGGAACAAACCCTTATGTAGAGATTGAACGATGCATGACTTAACGCTTTTGAAAGTGCGCAGAGCTTTGCCATCAGATTCAGCTAGATGAAATACATAGATTAATGGGGCCAGAATAAAGACTAATCTGCCCCCCCCTTCTGTAAAAAGTAGTCTGCGGTCGCTGTCTTGCAGAAACTCGAAACTTTCTAATGACGGCATCGAAGAATGGTATGGCGTCGGATAACGAAGGAACGTGGAAGAATGTAGTTTCGTTGTCGATTTTGAATCCTTACCGATGGTGACGTAAAAAAGGTCCATGGTTCGGTCACGACCCCTTCGCGTCTGAGGGTAAACCTGTTCGCGACGTAACGTCTCCGAACTCGTCTTGATGTCAGGTTGCATAAAGGCAAGCCTGATAAGAGAAGTGGATCAGCCAGCCTTCCGCGTGCGATGATGATGTCATCTGCACAACGCCTGCAAAAGACCTGGTCGTCTGTATTAAAGCACAGGGCTCGCTATTCCTTAGCGCCATACATTCTTTGGCGGTCGCAGACTCCTGTATTGGTGTTTGTAGCATAGAATATTATATCTGCCCCCTGCCTCCTGCCCACTTGCCGTCTCTTACATGCCTCTGGTAAGCAAAAAGCTCCATTCATACACTCTTCGAGTTCGTCTACGCTGTGTCAACGAATGTCAGTGACAACAATATTCCTTACTACGCATGTGTGCAACTCTGATTAAGGAGATCCTCAATTGCTCCTCTGGAAATTCCCAGTTTTTCGGGAGCATCTCTTGTGACTGAAAACTGTAAATGGGCTGAGTCTTTCTGACGCAACAAGCGACTAATTTTGCTAAATTATCTTGCACTTCGCCCTTAGCGGAGGGGACATTTGACTTCAGGATTTCATTATTCGTTCCTTGTCGGTATGCTCCTGTCCTTTATGGCATTTTCACTCGCGGGACTCCAGTCGCCCCTACAGTGGCCTTGTACATGTAGTGGTGACCTATTCATGAGTGGCATGCGTAGACGGATTGTCAAGGTTTACGAGGTACTATGCTGACGCTGACTGTCGGTCGTTTTGACATTCCCATGAATAAGACAGGACAGGGGTGGAGAAAGTGCGGTAGATGAGGCGAAAGTCTGCCTCCACAAGAGTTGCTTCAGGCGTAAATCACTACGTGGGGCACGCAGTAGACATCGTCGGTTGCGGCAGTCGAGCTGTCGAATTCTAGAATCGGATAAACTAGTCTTTGTGATAGTCCAAACAGGCAGAGAAACACAGTTTTAACTGTCACCCGAAACCTACTTCCAGAAATGTAAACTACATAAAAGAATCATCAACGCTAAAGGCATTCTGATAAAAAAATGTCTGTAACTAAAAGTATGGTTGACCTTGGTGGACTATTTTTGCATACGCATCGGCGGAACTGTCATAATTTTTCATCACAATCCGTCTCAGGCACAACCGCCGGGAAACTGTCGGCGACCCCCTCATTTAATTCCTTCCCTAATACATGACCGCTTAAGTAAACATTTCCCCACAGCGTTCGTTCTATTGGTGTGACTACTTAACCCATATCCGTTAACCAAACGTCGACCAAAGCACGCAACCCTATGATAACCCATTCCTTATGCCATCCGGATAAGCTCTTGCAGCCTGTAAAGGATATTAGCCTAGTCACGGTTGCTAAAGCATCAGACAATTTAGTAGCCACCTGCGATAAATATAAATAGCACTGCAATGCACAACGCATAAAATTCGTGTGAATAACTATTTCGGCAAAAAGCGCACCTTGGGCGAGCCGAAAACCAGATTGAAAAACCGCAAAAGGTGTGAAGACTCAGTTGGTAAAAATGTCCAAAATACCCGGTGATCGGCCTGAATGACGGATAAGTAGAGCTCTAAAATATTTTGTGACGATTTCTGACGCTTAAAACCCTGACTGACGAGACCATGGTTGATGTAGAAGAACAGGGAGTTCAATACGGCAAAAATAAATCGGTTAAGTGTGGGAGAAATGAATGAATAACAGGGAGTTGTATCAGAGTCTCAGTTCCTCGTTACGTCGCTCCGCGCGTGTCGCTGTTGTTAGATCTCATTTTATTAGGAATTCCTCTATCCCATCTCACTATCTACCTCTTTTAGAGACCTTCGTTGGTCCTCACGCTGAACGCCACATAACATATTTGTGACAGCTGGGAAACCCTCCTGCAAATACATGTGCTCGTCCTGCGGGCTGCGCCAAGCCGAACGGTCTGTAGTACTTTATTTTTAGCACAAACAAGTAATAATACAGCAAGTTTTTGCAGTAGTGGTAGCTTCGGTATTCTGCTTGCGTTGACCACTCAGTCGAAACGACTGTACACGTAAACGACTTTCCGTTATTTGTTTTCGAATGGTTAGGATGAACGGGGTAATCTGTTGAGATCCTAGCCGTGAATCCTTCCGTTTAGCTCCGCCTACTCCCCTTCTTGGCGATCCTCCCTGTAGGCGCCTGCCTGAAATTCTCAATTGGTTTACTTTGCACCGAAAACATAATGTACTCTAAACGGTACACCAACTTGCGGAAATTCCTGGAGGTTTTGCCCTTACTTTCGTCGATTTTGTATCCAAGATCAGCACTGTATTCACAACCGTTCGCTTGATTTCCAAAGAAAGCCAGTTTGGCCTACTTTTTCGCTCCTGCCTGCATTTTCTGATTTAATTTATTTACCCTTTACCATCCCCGGCAGTTTTCATTACACCAGGGTATTATCTGTACTTCGTATGAAAGTTTCGTGCTTTCTAGCTCGTTCGCACCTCCGGTGGGTCCCCGACGGGTCTTTAATAAAAAAAATCATTGTTATTATTAGGTGTGGGCCTCTTACATAGTCTTTCCAGCTCATGGCGGTCAACCTACCTGAATTCCAGCCCGACATAAGAGCACTATGTCTTGTTGTGACATTTACTTTTGTCACATAAAAACACGTTCATGAGCGTGCGTACGCAATACAACGACGCATTTTTGTATGTGATCAGAAGGATCTGAGAGGGACAACTTGGGACATACTAAGAAAAACCGTGTTACCCTGTTACCGAAGGTTCACAAACCCGAAGTGTCATTGCGACCGATACTGCCATCAATCGGTGCACCGAATTACAAGACTTCTAAATGGCTGTTCCACAAACTCCATCCTTTAACAAAGGATTGTAAGACTTCAATCGGGAATCCCATTGAATTTCTAGACAAAATACGAGGACTCACTATTAATAAGGACGAGATGATGGTATTGTTTGATATTGTCTCCCTATTCACATCCATACCACTCGATTAAGCAAGGCGATGCACGGAAGAACTCTGACAATCCTGCGACATCGATGTTCCTGCATCTGCTCAGTCATGGTGGTTGGCGACGACCGTCAACTTCAACTAGGTATTGAAGGTCACGCAATAAATGTGCCCAGGGGTTATAAAGGATTTGGGCGTATCATACTCCAAGAGTCTTAATCTCTCGGAGCACTGTGCCTTGATAGGCTCCAAAGCACGCAGAACGACTGGGTTTATCCTCCGAAATTTTAAAACTAGGGACATCAGAATGCGCCTTTTCAACATGTACGTTAGACCTGGCCTGGAATATTGTTCGTTTTTATTTAGCCTCATGCGTGCTACTGAGCGGAAGAAAATAGAATCCGTTCAATACTTTTTTACTAAGAGAATTTTAACCCCGGAACACCGACATTTGTCTTACCAAGAACGTTGCCGGCTTACAGGCCTCGATCCTTTATGGTTCCGTAGATTACAAAAGGGACTATTTTTGCTATTTAAACTCTTATATAATCACACATTTAACCCGCTCACCTCTCTAAGACATCATATCCACCCACGACGTAACAGTCACCGTGAGGTCTTCTTATTTCTGCCTCTGGCACGTACTGTTAAATATCGTCGGTTCTATTCTGTAAATGCAATTGCTATTTGGAATAAACTACCAATGAGTGTGAAAACTCTGCACAATTATCCTTTATTTAAGAGAAATATTACTCGATTTTTGCATTCAGAAAAGCTCCCACAAATTTTGGGTGCTGAATCTACTGATCGACTGTACCGTAGCGATGGCGTTTGTGGTCTCTGAACACTATGGCCGGTCTCACCAGCTGTTCCTCAACGCCTCTACTTTGACTATTCCCAACTTCATGAAAGGAATTTGACGTCCGATAATCTCCGATACCGTGCAACCTCCCCCCTTCTTGATGGTCGATATTCTACCACCGCCGACAGTTTTTTTCTCCTGAGCCCTCCAAACCACAAAAACCACCATCAACTATATTTTTATGCCTTAAGCTCAGGAGTTTTTTTTTCACTGCTGGTCGGATTTGTGTTTAATCGCTTCCCTTGACAATGCCTGTAAACTGGCATTAAATTAAAAATTTATTTATTTAATTTATTTACTATTGAACTCACATCTGGGAGCTAACTTTTCGTTCGCAAATGAACATTATCGGCATCTAAAATGAGCTCCTATGGGTTCATCCTTTTCTGGATTTTGGCCGAGATCACAATGCAAAAATTAGAGGCTATGGTCCTACCATTATTCAATCCAAATTATGGGTGCGCTATGTTGATGAAACCTTTGTCATCGTCAACAGAGATCAGCTGGGAACCCTTTATAACGTTATCAACTCAGCATTACTGGGAATCACCTTCACGCAAGAAAAAAAGTTGACGGCTAATTCTCATTTCTTGATGTTCTCGTACAGCGGAAAACTGGCGAGACATTCAACACATCAGTCAACTTCAAAGAAGCTTAGGCGGAAGTTATCCTATATCACGAGAGCAACCACCCTATCGCTCACAAACGGAGTGCTGTTAACGCCCTAATTAATCAAGCAAAGATGCGCTGCTCTGAGAACGAGGGGTGCAAAATAGAGCTCAATTATTTGTTCAAATTATCTTCCCGAAATGACTACCCAGAGATTTTGTACGCCGGTGCATGAGACAGCAGGAATCACAAGAAAGGGACAAGGAACTAGACTGTTCCGACCAGACGCCAAAACTCGAAAAGTGGTGAACGTTTCCTTACATGAAAATGTGTCTGCACTTCTTGAAAGACACCTGAGGAAACACCAAATACAAATGGCACACAAACCAATGATAACGCTACGCAATCAGCTTGTATATCCTAAAGATAGGGTTGGTTATTTAGGCAGAAAGAAGTAGTTTATAAGGTTTCATGCGGCACTTGTAATGAGATATATTGCGGACAAACCTGGCAATCCGTCCCCACACGCCAGCATGAACACCAATTGGCAGTAAAGAGGCGGGACCACTTAACCCAAGTCGCCATGCATGTTCTAGAAACTGGGCACACATTTGCTTGGGATAAAATGCACATTGTGGGTTCCTGCCCATATAAAGAATGCAAAGAATTCCTAGAGGCCATTTGGTCCGATAGTTCATGCATCAAGCGGCGCATTGACCTGGACGCCATGTACATGAACCTCAAAGAAAAGTTGAAAAGGTAATCGCCAGTCAAAAGGTAATATCTGTCCAAAACATCGACCCATCCTCAGCACTGGCCAAACAATATCGATTTTTCGGGCATGTTTAAATTTTTACTGCCTTTCACGCTTTCCGCACGTCTAACGATGACCTGGGGAACCAGCGTCGAAAATTTAAGAAATAAAGTATGTTCAATTTCCCAAAGGATTAATTTGCTTTTAAAGTTTCATATTTGAAGGCAAATACGTTCTTTGGGAAGAGTAGAAATCCTTATTGGGTAAATTTTCGTCGCTGGTTCTCGAAGTGACTACTACGCCAACTACACCCACTTGCAAAGAACCCAGAGAACTTCATTCAGGATTCAAAAGAGTCTCTAGACTAGCAAGAAGGCGTCATCGTTGCATGTGACGAGGTAATGGTATCATTCGACTTGGTCTCGCTCTTTACCTCGATTCCGCTTGATTTCACGAGGAGCTGCACCGAAGAACATCTTCAAACATACACATCGAAGGTGCCTGCAGACACTTTACTGCAACTCCTAGATCTCTGTCTGGAAACAAATGTTTTCTTCTCCAAACTATACTATCGACAATTAAAAGAAGCTCCCAGGGGTTCACCCATATCCGGTTTTCTGGCAGAGGCCATAATGCAGAAATTAGAAATCATAGCTCTTCCCAAATTAAGCACAAAACTCTGGCTGTGATATGTAGATGACACATTTGTCATCGTCAAGAAAAATCAGTCAACTCTGCTCCATACCAATGTCAACTTCATATTTTCAGGAATAAAGTTCACTTTCGAAACAGAGGCTGATGGGCAACTTCCATTCATGGATGTTCTTGTAAGTCAGAAACCCGATGGACCACTTCACGCATGAGTTTATCGCAAAGACTCATATTCAAAGGTCGTCATACATCTTAGGAATAACCACCCTGTCACCCACAAACAGAGTACACTCTACGGCCGTCTGAATCAAGCCAAAACTCACTGCTCTGATGAAACAAGTAGTCACTCGGACACCAAATAAATCAAGCGCCATTGTAAAATCTTTTCCTCCACAATCGGCTAACAGTGCCTCAAATACCCCGACTCAAAACGTAGTGGGTTCCCAACTGTCCCCCAGCCCTCTTATCGAGGCATTAAGGCCGAATATGCCGATTTTTCCGCCGTTTAATAAAACTCTTGCTCCAATGGAAACAACGCGTCCCCCACCCCCTAACTTGTTTCCTCCACGGCCGTTTTACCAATTTATTCCTCATGATAATGTCCATACTGGATCACTTAATTCATCCGATCCTCAGTTTCGTTCCGGCGGGAATACGTTGCAGTATCTGCCCCGCGGATTTCCAGCAGAAAATAAGTTAGCTAACAATGGTTACCAGTTCACCTGCCCGTCATTCCCTCCCCCAAGTCCTACCCCTTTCTATCCACGTCAGAAGTTTTCGATGCCACAAATTTTTTTGCAAAACCGGATGGTTCCATCCGGGCCATTTGCTCCGTGGGCAGCCCAGAACTGGACGATGTAGCCCACTTCCCTCAGAAACAAACAGCCTTTCCCTTCAAACTTTTTGTTTTAAATGCCAGATCCTTGCTTAATAAGATGCCTTTGCTTCAGACTCTGGTGTTCGTCCATTGTCCAGATATTGTTTTAGTAACTGAGACATGGGCATCAGCCTCAGTAGCTGACTCCGAACTCTCGCTTCTAGGCTATAATTGCATCCGAAATGATTGCCAAGATAGCCGTCGTGGGGGCAGCTGCGTCTACGCTAAGCAAACACTTATATTTTTGCCGTTGGACCTCTCGCATTTTTCCGCAGTAAAAGGCAGCTGCTGGCTCCAGGTTGCACTAAAAAATATGTTCTCCTTACTCGTTGGCTGCGTCTATCGTCCTCCCAATGCCAACGAAACTTTTGATCGCTTACTCTCACAGGCATTTCATGCTGCGGCCGACTCAAGCTTTAAGTGTCAAATGGTTGCGGGTGACTTTAATCTTCCCGAAGTCCGCTGGTCTCCGCCTTCAGGCCCCAGAAGGTTCGATGACTTTCTTGAGGCTGTGGATGTTGGGATGTTGAATCAGGTTGCCGATTTTCTCACCCGAGGCTCAAGCATACTTGACCTAATTTTCTGTAGAGGACGCATGTCATCGTCGGTGTCATCCCTAGGCCCACTCGGGGTCTCAGACCATGACATAGTTGTTTCAACGTTGGAATTCGAGGCTGACAAAACGTCGTCCCCAAAGTATAAATTTTTCCGAAATTTCCGATCAACTCGCTCAACCGAATTATTAACACACCTTAATTCCTACGAGTGGACTGATTTCTTCCTTATTTCGGATGTAAATGTTTGCACTGCAAATCTGTACGAAATTTTGGATCCGCTTATTTCTCGTTTTGTCCCCCGTAAGAAAATTATTAATATTGGGGATGAGGTTTTCCTACCCTTACCCTTTCGTCGCAGATTGCGCAGGCTTTATCGTCGTTTCCATCTTCAGAACGATGTTTCTGTCCTGCCCTTGATTCGTGATATTTTTGATCGAGCTAAGAGACTGTCTGAAGAAAAACAGCTAGCCGAAGAGGTCCAGTTTACCGAAAACCATTCGTTAAACGTCTCGAGACTTTTCTCTATAAAAATACGAACTCATAGAAAGGCGCTGCATCCCATCCTCCGAGACGCTCTCGGAAATCCCATAGTTGATGCCCAGTTAACCGCTGATAGCTTCAATGATTTCCTGTCCAAAACGTTCATTGAAGACTCAACCACTCCGCTTCCGACCATCCAGCCATTGACCGGGGCAGTTCTCGAAACTATAACTTTCACTCTGTGGGATGTGACTGTTGCGGTTCGACGTTTTCGTCAATCTTATAGTCCAGGCCCTGATGGTGTCCCAGTAAGCATTTTAAAAGCCGATGCAAACACGATCTTCCCATCCCTCTTATGCAAGATATTTAATCTTGCTCTTGAAACTGAAACCTATCCTACCTTGTGGAAGGAATCACACATTTTGCCCATTCCTAAGCACGCCAAATCTACATCATTTGATGACTTTCGGCCAATAAACACCCTCCCCGCAGTTTCGAAGATCTTAGAGACATTGATCAAGGATAAGATGATGCGTCACTTAACAGTGAATAACCTACTGAGTGCTGCTTAGCGTGGATCCCTCAAAGCTCGATCTTGTGACACCTGTGAACTTTCCTTCTTTGACTATGTTCTCCAATTTAGGGACAGTGGTTTTGCACTTTACACTGTATATTTCGATTGCACTAAGGCTTTTGATCGTGTTGACCATGCTCTTCTTCTCTTGAAACTGTCCTCTTTCGGAATAGGTGGCAAACTTTTGAATTTTATATCCTCCTACCTGGGCACTCGTACACAACGAGTTAAGATTTCCAATTCTATCTCCAACCCCACACGTGTGAGGAGTGGAGTCATTCAGGGTAGTGTACTCGGCCCGCTTTTATTTTGCCTTTTCGTTAATGATGTACCCGATTTATTTCAGAATGGTAAGCCTTTCATGTATGCCGATGATCTTAAAGTTGCATATCGATATAAGCCGGCAGATCGTGACATCGTGCTTGAGTTCCTTAAGAGCGATCTACAGGCTTTCGCCCAGTGGTGCCGCACATGGCGCCTTTCTCTTTCTTGGCATAAGTGCTCAGTCATGGTGGTTGGCGACGACCACCAACCTCAACTAAATATTGAAGGTCACTCCATAAATGTGCCCAGGGTTATTAAGGATCTGGGCATATCGTACTCCAACAGTCTCAATCTGTCGGAGCACTGTGCCTTGATAGGCTCCAAAGCATGCAGAACGACCGGGTTTATCCTCCGAAATTTTAAAACTAGGGACATCAGAATGCGCCTTTTCAACATGTACGTTAGACCTGGCCTGGAATATTGTTCGTTTTTATTTAGCCTCATGCGTGCTACTGAGCGGAAGAAAATAGAATCCGTTCAACACTTTTTTACTAAGAGAATTTTAACCCCGGAACACTGACATTTGTCTTACCAAGAACGTTGCCGGCTTACAGGCCTCGATCCTTTATGGTTCCGTAGATTACAAAAGGGACTATTTTTGCTATTTAAACTCTTATATAATCACACATTTAACCCACTCACTTCTTTAAGACATCATATCCACCCACGACGTAACAGTCACCGTAAGGTCTTCTTATTTCTGCCTTTGGCACGTGCTGTTAAATATCGTCTGTTCTATTCTGTAAATGCAATTGCTATTTGGAATAAACTACCAATGAGTGTGAAAACTCTGCACAATTATCCTTTATTTAAGAGAAATATTACTCGATTTTTGCATTCAGAAAAGCTTCCTCAAATTTTGGGTTCTGAATCCACTGATCGACTGTACCGTAGCGATGGCGTTTGTGGTCTCTGAACACTATGGCCGGTCTCACCAGCTGTTCCTCAACGCCTCTACTTTGACTATTCCCAACTTCATGAAAGGAATTTGACGTCCGATAATCTCCGATACCGTGTAACCTCCCCCCTTCTTGACGGTCGAAAATATACCGCCAGCAGTTTTTTTTCTCCTGAACCCTCCAAACCATAAAAACCACCATCAACTATATTTTTATTCTTCAGGAGTTTTTTTCACTGCTGGTCGGATTTGTGTTTAATCGCTTCCCTTGACAATGCCTGTAAACTGGCATTTAATAAATTAAATTTAATTAAATTAAGTAGAAATGAAATACCTCAACAAACTTTCCTCCCAAAGTGGGTGCCCGCATGACTTTATACATCAATGCATGAGACACCGGTAACTGAAGGGAAAATGCATTTCCAATGCTACGGCCGCTCGGACATCAAAACCAACCACCTGGTAAACTCCCCCATGCGTGAAAAATGCATCTGAACTAGTCGAGAGACAACTAAAAAATACCAGATACACGTAGTACACCAGCCGGCGATGGCCTTACGTACGCAGCTAGCATACACTCCGGACAGGTTTGGCTACCTCGAAAGAAAAGTTGTACTTCAGAAGAAGAAGAAGAAGAAGAAGAAGAAGAAGAAGAAGAAGAAGAAGCGATCGCTGGAACAATGGCTTTATTCGCCTGACGTTTCGGATTCTCACTTTAACCCATCATCGGAGACAGTGGCAGAAAAGGGTGACTCGTGCACAGGAAGTTGCAGTATTTATAGGATGCGGTGGCTATTCTACCGCATACCTAGAGCAATTAACCGTGCTCCCCTTCATCAAGGATTGTTGCCCGCTGGTGCGCTAATTGCTTGATGGCCGGCATGCAAGTTGTTAATTGCTGAAATTTCATCGTCCGTGTTGGATGCTGGCGTGATGATTGCTCGGCCATCTGGCTCGCCGGCTTGCGCGCTCCCGAGTGGTCAATTGCTTTGGCCAGCCTTTGCCTTAGCACGGAATATGGAGTAGGGATGTCGTTGCACTTGTTGATAGACTGAGGTCTCGTGAACCATGACTCAAGCAACTTGCGGGTCACGCGATTATCCCCTCTCGCGAGAATTTCGGCCTCATAGAACTTGAATGTGTTGCCGGGTCTCGTCGAATGGGCCGCGACCCGAGAGTTGGCGTCATTTCTCCGTATAGCTGCCACGTGTTCGGCGATTCGCGTCTGGAGCAGTCTTCCAGTTTCTCCGGCGTAGTTGCTTTGTCCGCAACTGCACCAGATCCGGTAAACGACTCCAGATGTTTCTTTCCGTGGCAGTGGGTCTTTTGGTCTCATCTCCTGACGCCTCATGGTGGCCTCCTGTCTGTGCGTAACTCCAACCCAATTGGTGCAAGAAGGCGACTAACGGCCTCGGAGACTTTCTGGATGTACGGGATCGCTCGCTAAAATTTGGGGTTGGTGCGATTTTGTCGCTCGTCTCGTTTGCGCAGGCACCGGTTGACGAAGTTGCGCGGGTAACTATTTTCTCTGAAAACCCGTCGAAAATATTGGGATTCAGCAACCTTGTCTTCCGGTTCACTGCGGTGCGTCTGAACACGCCGAAATAGCGTTCTTACGCAACCGCGTTTGTGCCTGATTGGGTGGTTACTGTTGAAGTTCAGTAGTTGCGTCGTGTTCGTCGCTTTCCTGAACACTTTGGTCATTAGGCCACCACAATCTTTGCGGCAGACGAAGACATAAAGGAATGCCAGCTGGTTATTTTCTTCCTTCTCCATCGTAAATTGTATGTCCGGGAAGGCGCTGTTGAGACGTTCTTTGGACGTTAACATCTGATCCCGTTCGATAACGACGAAGGTATCGTCTATATACCGAGCCCAGAATTTCGGTCTGTGGTGTTGGAAGACCAGCGACTCTAACCTCTGTAGGACCGCCTCGACGATGAATCCCGAAATCGGCGAGCCCATTGGTGTTCCCTTCACTTGCTCGTAGATTGTTCCGTCAAACGTGAAGTACGTCCTGAGACAGAACTGTAGGAGCTGAAGGACTTGGGCATGTCCGAGACGATTCTCCGATTCATTGTATTTGCTTCGCAAGAGTAACTCGACGGTCTCGATTGCCAGATCCTGGGGGATAGAAATAAAGAGGGGCGTGACATCAAAAGATACCATGATCTCAGTTGGCAAGAGACTTACTCCTTTACGCTTCTCCAGGAATTGTGTTGAGGAATAGACGGTGGTGCCCGAATCAGCGGTCAGAAATTGGAGGCGCCAGCGGTTAGAGTCGCTCGTCTTCGAACACCACAGACCGAAACTCTGGACTCGGTATGTGGACGATACCTTCGTCGTCATCGGACGGGATCAGGTGCTAACGTCTCATGTCTCAAACCGTATACATGAATATGAGCCGGCAGGGACGAGACGGGACCACATATCCGAGGCGGCCATGCACACACCGGACACTGGGCACAAATTTGCGCAGGAGAACGCTTGCACTATTGGCGCCTGCCCAATAAGGATATTTTGCGAATTCCTGGAAGCAATGCACTTGGATAAGGCATGCATTAGCCGGCATATTGATCTGGATGTCACGTACAAAATCGTTAGAGACAAACTCAAAATGACTCAACCAAAACCGAACAGATAGCAAATTGCAATTAGCACGCATTGGCTCAGACTTCAGCAAGTCATGGATTCCTTTGTCCGACTCAGTTAAGAAGTTAATTGTTTTTGTACTCCCATGGTCTGAAGACGAGGTGGGAATCCGGTCTCAAAAATTTACACAATTCCAGACGTTGCAGTAGGTTAAGCGGATGAATATGAAACAAATATGATTAGACTCGCGTCGCCCGGTGGCGCCTCGTAGCTCAGATGGTTAGAGAATTGGCCGTAATAATGCCTCCCCTTGATGTCGTGGGAGCGATTCCCACCGAGGCACCGAGTTTTCCACAGCTGGGTCAAAGTGAATTACAAAATAAATTTCACTGTTTCGGGACGAATCCCATCTTCCAAATTAAAGTTTTTGGGATGTCCGTTTATCAATTCATATATATCTTCTCAATAGAAACGAATATGCGCGTCCCCAGACATAAATGAGAAGAAAGGGCGATCTCGGGAATCACAGTATTACTGTCCTGACGTTTCAAACGGCAACAATTCCAAAGGAGAGAGTTAAGCATGACTTAGACCTTCTCCAAGTGTATGCGAAAGCTTTGTTAAGAGACGATGAGCCACTAAGTGTTCTCAAAGCATTCCGAATAGGGAAGAGTCAGTCAGCATCTGGTTCAAATTCCCGGCCTCGACCCCTAAAAGTCATTTTGGAGACTGAAGCACAGGCCCAGCTCCTGTTACAGAGAAAATTATCTCTACGGGGTCAGCATCCTGAAGTTTTTTTCAGCCGGATTACGAGCCAAAAGAGCGAATTAAAATGAGAGAGCTGATGACGGAGCTGGAAAAGCAGAGAAACAGCGGCGAAACACACCTACAAATCAAGAATGGACAAATAATTCAGGTCAAACGGACATTTCTCTGGCCGAAGGGCGTCATTCTGACAGCCTAACCGATGCAAACGTGCCAGCTCCTGAGGATGCTCGAACCAGTGACCGCTGTCTAGAAATCTATTACACTAACTGTCCGAGTCTTCTCAACAAGCTAGATGAACTCAGATTACTTGTCTCTGATCAGAAGCCACACATAATTGTCCTAACAGAGACATGGTTGACTGAGGAAATTAGTAGTAGCGAAGTCAGAATTGAAGGCTACCAACTGTTCCGTTGTGAGAGATTTCACCGTAGAGGAGGAGGCACAGCTATTTATGTGTCAAATGAAATTGCGTGCTGTCAACGAGAAATTTCCGATGGTGCGCCCCGAAATTTTGAAATAATTTCATGCAAGATATGTATCAAACAATTACCGACACTGAACCTGTGTGTTGTCTATCAGCCTCCCAGTTCGAATGAATTCGCCGATATGCAATTACTTAGTGCACTGGAGTTGTTATGTAAGCAAGAGAACTTACTACTTCTGGGTGACTTCAACGCTCCAGTAATAGACTGGAACATTCCCCTAACAAACGCCCCGTCCACGTCATTTGACCACAAGCTACTACAACTCTCCCTGAATGAATACCTCATTCAGCACATAAAATTCGAAACAAGAATGAGAGAAGGACAACGATCTAATTGTTTAGATCTCGTTTTCAGTAAAAAAAGAAGGATTCATAAATGAAGTGAATCCACAACCTCCACTCGGTTTAAGCGATCATATTGCTTGTACCTGAGTGTGCGCTCTCCTATCCAACCAACAACCAAAAATCAAGACGCGCAGAAATATTTGGAAGGGTGACTTTAACGCAATGAGACGCACTCTTTTGGAGGAAACCTGGTTGGTCAACACAGAAGATTCAGACGAATTTTGGCAGTACTTTCGCGGGATTATAGAGCGTCTGATTGATTCCCATTGTCCAAGAAAAATGACAAGACCATGTATGCGACCACCGTGGGTCAATCCGACGACAAAAAAGACCATGAAGAAGAAACAGAGACTCTGGAAAATGTATTTGCAATTTCGAGATCCAAGGTCACTCGCGAATATAAGGATCAGCGAAATAAATGCCGTAAAGAAATACGGGTCGCTAGAACTTCTTTCGAGCGTCGACTGATAGCAGAATCCATTACATGTCCCAAGAAGTTTTACGGGTACATCCGCAGTAGGAGGAAACATAGGGACGAAATTGCGTGTCTAAAGGATAGCCTCGGAAAGTTATTAGTTGAAGGGTCACAGAAAGTGCGATTACTGTCTCAGTTTTTTCAATCGGTTTTTACGTTGGAGTCCCTAGAAGACAATCAGCAGTTTGAAATGGACCGGGACAGCCGGGAGCTTCAAATGCGCCAAGATATTGCCGTCATTGAAACCATCGCCTTTTCCGTCGAAGAAGTCAGACTCGTCCTCAGTCAAATAAAACCCAATAAGTCTCCCGGACCCGACGGAATTCCCGGGCTGATACTTAAGGAGCTATCAACGGAGCTGTCAAAGCCTCTTTCGACTCTCTTTGAGCTGTCAATGAGAACAGGAAGGCTGCCCTAACAGTGGAAGACAGCTAACCTCGTTCCATTGCATAAGGGAGGTAGCAGGATGACAGCAAGCAGCTTTAGGCCTATTAGCTTAACTTGCCTCCCTTGCAAAACGATGGAAGCTATAGTACAGAACGCTATACAGCAATTTTGTGAAGAAAATAACATCTTGCAGGATTTTCAACATGGCTTCAGGAGAGGACGTTCCTGCCTCTCAACTCTGCTAGCTTGTCTGGAGATCTGGACCAGGGCTCTAGAAGAGGGTTTTGAGGTCGATGTCGTATACATCGATTTCCGCAAAGCTTTTGACACTGTCCCGCACCAAGGTCTTCTTCACAAACTGAGCGCCATCGGCATCCGGGGAGATCTTCTGAACTGGATTAGGGCGTTCCTGGTTGGTCGGAAACAACGTGTCTGTATCGGGGATGATATGTCAGAATGGGTGAATGTGACCAGTGGTGTGCCGCAAGGCTCAGTTCTGGGACCATTGCTCTTCATCCTTTACGTTAACGACAGCCTTCAGGAACTCGACTGCGGCAAAATAATGTTTGCAGACGACGTTAAGCTCTGGAAAGTCATTAAGGGTCCGAATGATCAGAGATCCCTTCAAGATAATCTGCACCGACTGCAAGCGTGGTCGAAGAAATGGCTTCTAGATTTCAATGTGGAGAAGTGTGCCATCCTTCATCTGCGTCCAACCAACTCTCATTCAAATGAGAGCCTGAGGACATATCACCTGAAAGATATAAGCCCCCCCGCAGAATCTTCACAGAAGGATCTCGGGGTTTGGATACAGAACAACCTTAAACCAACACTGCAGTGTCACAAGGTTGCAAAAAACGCCATGGGAGTGCTGCATGCAATAAAAAGGGCTTTCGTTAACTTTGACCAAGACCTTTTTGGGAGAGTTTACGGCACTTTTGTTCGGCCCCACTTAGAATATGGCATACAAGCATGGCGGCCATGGCTAGTAAAGGACCAAGCATGCCTCGAACGAGTAGAACGGCGTGCGACAAAGCTGGTAAACGGTCTAAAAAGTCAATCCTACAGAGAAAGATTGAATTGCCTTAGTTTATTCCCTCTGTGTTACAGGCAGCAAAGAGGTGATCTTATCCTCGTCTACAAGATAATACATGGCCTTGAGTATGGACTTAAATTTGAGGACATGTTTCAGTGGCACCTTTCACCCAATCTTCGTGGTCACTCGATGAAGTTACGGACAACAATGACCAGGCTGAATCTTCGTTTTGAATTTTTCACGCAGAGGGTAGTGGAGAAATGGAACGATTTCCCTCAGTCAGTCGTGGAGGCTACGTCCCTGCAACTCTTCAAGAAACGCTTGGATAATTATTTAGATAGATAATTTTTATTAAAGACCCGTCGGTGTCCCCTGTTTTCCCTCGACAGTCTGAATCTGAATTAATACCCCTGGTCCAGACAAATATTTTCTCTGAGACAATGCTACTCAAATGAACCAAGTACTGTTTTAATAGTGAACATTTTTGTTCGTGTACAGTTATTTCTAACGAGCTGACATGTAATCAATAGGATTTTCAAAGGCCTTGCCTATTATCCTTACCAAATAAACTGAATAAACTGGAAGCTTCCATCGTCGGATGTGAGTGTGGTATCGCGCCTAAGAGTATTTATGGGTGGGTGACAGTCATTTCAAGACGGTTTTTTTACATAGGAAGTCAGGGCGGCAGGGAGGAAGGGACGGGGAGTGAGTCCTAGAGCGTCTTTTCGTCGGATGAGGGGGTGATGGATCAGCTTTAGTGGTCACCAGCCGCACGCACACAGGGACTGTGGCGGACGGGGGGAGGGAAGGAGGACGGAAGGACGGAATGTACTCCATCTACATCTGGGGCCGGCGTTGATACGTTGGTGGCCGTCGTTCGTACCTTCATTGACCGTAAGTGTCGTCCAAGGCTGGCAATTTTGTTTACGCCGCAACGACTGTCCGTTTTCTCGCCTGCCGAACTAGTAGATGGACCGGCTGTGGTGACGACTGCGCCTTCGTCGGAAGCAGGTTGAGGGGTGACTGTGTGTATCTGCCATGGACTCGCTCATGTCAGGATTCATGTTTTGCCTGGGTGAACGTTTGCTCAGTTGTTTACTGAACTGCGCCCGAAGTGCTTGGTAGGTAGCGGGAAGAGCCACACAACGGTTGATGTAGATTGTCCCCGTGTACCAAGTCTCGATTGCTTCCCTGGCTATGCGGTCGTTTGCTCGGTCCAGAATTTCGGCATTCTGGAAGGCGAACGTGCGTCCGGAATCGACGCAGTATTCGGCCACCAGAGACAAGTGGCCCATTCGCCTTACTGCCCTCATGTGTTCTCCAACACAGGTCTGTAGCCGTTGGCCGGTCTCCTCAATGTAGTTGACTTCGCATAAGTTACACTGGATCCGGCAGATGACGTTCGTGGTTTCACCTCGTGGCAGAGGGGCCTTAGGTATCATGACCAAATGTCGAATTGTTGACTCCGGTCGGTGGGCGATGCCGATCCCCAGTGGTCTTAAGAGACAGGAGACCGCCGCCATATTTTTTGCCGTTCTGTCACCAAACGTCGGCTCGGTTTGGCCTGTCTGCCGCGTTCAGTGAAGTTTCGAGGATACCCGTTGGCCATGAAGAGGCGCTGGAGGTAGCGTAGTTCTGACCTTCTGTCGTCCGGCTCGCTGCAGTATGTTTCTGCCCTTCTTTATAGTGTTCTCACACAACAGCGTTTGTGACCTAACGGGTGCTTACTGTGGTAGCTCAGGATTTGGCGTGTATTAGTGGCCTTCCTATATATCGTCGTTTTTAGGTGCCCATTGGTTTTTCGATGGATGAGAACGTCCAGGAACGGCAGTTGGTTGTTGGCTTCCGCCTCCATTGTGAACTGGATGTCAGGGAAAACAGAGTTCAGGACATCATAGAATTCTTGGACCCTTTGCCGCTTAATTATAACGAAGTTATCATCGAAATATCGAGTCCAAAATTTTGACTCGTCGTACTGACTCTCCAGCAGCTCGCTAACCACTTCGACTGCCAGGTCTTGCGGAATCGAAGTGAAAAGAGAAGTGACGTCGAATGACACCATGACTTCGTTTTCGGCAAGTCTCATCCCTTTGATCCGCTCCAGGGGGGATGAAAATGCGCGTTCTCAAACATAACCGAGAAGGAAGGACGATCGCAGGAAACAGGGTTTTGGAAGATGAAGATGCTATCGCTGGAACAAGGGTTTTATTGGTCTGACGTTTTGAAAGCAGACAAGCTTCCATCATCGGAGGTGGGTCGCGTACGGCACGTCAGAGTATTTAAGGGGTTTCCTTCATGCTGGCGTGTCACTGACTTCCAGCGCGCTGCATCACGGGGTTGGTGGTTGTTGTCGTGGTGACATCGACTCTTCTTCATCCTGTATTGGGTGTGGAGAGGGGATCGCGGGCGGCGTCGGGGTGACAGCGGCCATTGTTCTTATCTGCATTGTCCGTTGTCCGTCCGACACGTATCTCGCCTTCCTGCCCCATTCACATCTGTCCGTAACCGTATGGACGGCGGTTGCCACACCCGTGTTGAAGTCGGTACGCCGATGGGTTCACCACTATCTGGTTTCATCGCTGAAGCTCTTCCTCAAAGGTTGGAGGCGTAGGTGTTCTGAAAACACAACCCAAAATTTGGGGCGCAATATGTGGACGACACTTTCGTCGTTTTCAAGCGGGAAATGGTCTCGAAATTTCACGAGGCTACTGAACACTATATTTCCCGATATTCAATTTACAGTGGAGACAGAGAACAGCAATCAGGTCGCGCTCTATACGTCCTGCTTCATCGCAAAGTTAGTGGGAGCCTGAAAATGACGGTCTGCAGGAAAGTCACTATCACTCGGCAAGTCCTGTCCTACCACAGAAATCGCCCGCCGTGTCACAAACGAAGCTGTTTTCGAATTTAATTGCACATCTCATCGAGACAGGATGAGAGTAGAAGTCACAAGTAGGCGAAAGCTCTCGGCTTATGTACGTTGGCATGGCTTAATAAAATTTAAGTCAGACGACATTACAGGCCATTCGTCACCCGTTGTTACTCATAGGCAGATTAGTCTGTCTGCACTTTATAATTATAATAATTTTATGCCAAAGTTCAGCATCTTTTATATTCCCTCTCAAGAATGCAGACGTATTGACTAACTTGTTCACTTGATCGTCAGTGAATCCTGTGTTAGAAAAAAGCTTGCTTACAATTTCTTGTTGAAAAATGTTCCTCGATCTGCTCGGCCAGTTGATATTGCGACTAATTTCCTGTATTCGTGTGGTTTCAACTACATAATAGCCGACGCTAAACGCTTGTCCCCTCGTAGCAAAGTCCACGAGTCTTAGTTAAGTTGTTTTTACCAATCGAGGTCGACGCAATCCTTGTCCATCGAGATCGTGTCTCTGCGTACCTGGAAAATGCAAAATTTTTCCTTTGTCATGATCTTACTCTCATGGGGCCTAGAGTCAGTCCCTCTTCTGCGCGTAAACTCACAACTTCTCAATCAAATGCTCACTACCTCGGTCATAATGCAGGTGGCCGTGAGGATTCAGCTGTCCCTACTCCTGCGACATCTAACTCCCCCTTTTCTTTTACTCCAAAATCTCCATCTCATTTAGGCCACTTGACGCATTCGCCTGCACCTATGTTGGCAACAGCCCCAGTTATCGTTTCTGATCCTCCAGATAGTCCCACCTAGGACGCACTAAGATTCGTCTACATCAGCTTGACCGATAACTTCCCCATTTAAACGGGGTTCTGCTAGCTCTAGAGTTAAGCCTTAATCTAATAACTTCTCTTCATAATGTTCAGTTCAGTTCAGTTCATTTTATTGAGGGGAATGTAGGTCTTCACCTTTGAACTCCCTATTTGTTTACAAGCAACTGCAAAATCTCAAAAACTTGAAAAGGTATCATAAAGGAACAAATAATCGAAAAAGCGTCAGGTCTGTACAGACAAACAACTGTCTCGAATTTTAGTGGTACGAGCAGTTGTAGAGCTGTCGTTTCGAGTGCAGCGAAATAAATAATATATCCGGTGACAAAATTTGCATATGTGCATGTCAGTAGGCGTAGGCGATGGGTTTGCACAATAATAAACTCAATTCAAAATGTTACTGAAATATAGCAAGTAGTATTATAATAACGGAATTGTCGAGGTTACAGAGGTCGGGGTGGTAATTTAGTGGACACTGCTACACAAATCCAGCTTCCTCTTAAAGACCTCGACGGAATCAGACATAACGACATCCGCAGGCAGGGCATTCCAGGCTTCTAGCACTCTGTTGGAGAAGAAGAACTTTCGTGTCTCCAGTCTGGCCCCTGTCACACGTAGTTTGAATGGATGGCCTCGTAGATTTGTGGTGGTTGCTAACTCGAAGAAGTCACCCGGTACGAGGCTGCAGTCCTGACCGCGTATGATACGGAAGGCTTGTATCAGGTCACCCCGTAACTGCCTGTAACTCAAGGGAAAGAGATCAAGGTTAGCTAACCGCGTTGCATATGGTAGTGAACCCTGTCCTGCCACAAGTTTCGTTGCACGCCTTTGAACCCTTTCAAGGATGCTGAGGTCCTTCGCGGTCCAGGGTCTCCAAGCTTGGATAGCAAATTCTTGTTGCGGACGCACAAAAGTTCGAAAGACTTTAGCGAAGCAGTCTTCATCAAAGGCAGAGAAAGCCCGCTTGACAAGGTAGAGGACTGACATTGCAGACTTGGCTATCTTCGTGCAGTGCAGCGAGGGTTTGAGCGAGGTCGTAATCCATACTCCCAAGTCCTTCTGCGAGTCCACTTCTTGCAGTGGTATACCATTTAGGCAGTAGGCCATATGGTTCGGAGAGCGAGCTCTGCCGACTCGTAGAATATTGCACTTTTTCTCGTTGAACGGCAGAAGCCAGGCCTTTGACCACTGTTGGAGTCGATTTAGGTTCGCCTGCAGATGCTCTTCGTCATCTGCAGTTCGAATGACGCACCAGAGCTTAATGTCATCCACAAACATGGCGACACCACAATCCAGTTCACTCACGCAATCGTTGACGTAAATAATGAACAAAGTAGGACCAAGAACTGAGCCTTGGGGAACAGCGCTTTCAACGGCAACCTCCGTCGACTTCTGGCCACCGAGATGGACAGTTTGACAACGGTCTAATAGGAAGCTTTGAATCCATTTTAAGAGGTTACCCCTAACGCCTGTTCGGCTCAGTTTGTGCAGGGGTCGCTGATGTGGGACACTATCAAATGCCTTTTTAAAGTCGATATAGACTACATGCAGCGCATTGCCTTCATCAACTGACCGAGTCCAACGTTCCAAACAGTTGAGCAAGTTAGTCACGCAAGACCTGCCACTACGCAACCCATGCTGCGCATCAGATAATAAATTATGCTGCTCTAGGAAGCGCATCAGCTCTCGCTTGATTATTTTCTCCATGAGTTTGCAGCAGATGGAGGTGAGGCTAATTGGCCTGTAATTGTTTGCAGGGGCCTTGCTGCCTCCTTTATGCAGTGGTGTGATCCGCGCAGATTTCCAGTCGGCGGGCAAGCAGCCGGCTTCGAACGAGGCTTGGAAAAGCATGGACAATGGTTTGGCTAGTTCGGCAGCGAGCTCCTTCAGTAACTTAGGCGGTATGTCGTCTGGACCTGGTGATTTCGACTCATTTAGCGTCATTGGCTCTTTGCGAACCGTCGCTTCATCAAAAGATACAGACTCAATTTTTGGACCCTCATCGAAGTCGTATTCGGGAGGAGTAAATGGACTTTCACTAGTAAAGATGGACTTGAAAAATTGTGAAACGTGCTCAGCTTTTTCTCCATCCTCACTAATCTCTACGTCTCCGCTAGTCTTCAGGAGGGGGATTGGATCTCTGTTTCGTGTGCTGCTTCTTATGTAGCTGTAGAATAATTTTGGATTTTCCATAGCACGATTCAATAGGTCTTTTTCAAAATTCTGCCGTGTCCTGAGGGTCAGCCGCTTGACTAAGTTCCTCTGTATTCTTTATGCGTTTATGGATACAGGAGTCCCATCAGTAAGAGATTTCTGCCACAATCTCCGTTTTTTATTTATTTCCTTTTTTAACGCCTGGGTCAGCTACCGGGGTCGATTGTTTAGCTCCTTCCGTGAAAGCGGGCAGTGGTTTGTCAGGAGAACATGCAATAATTCACTGAACCATTTCCAATCCTCCTCTATATTTCCGGAAAACGCTGATTCCCAGTCCGTATTGTTGATTTCGGCCTTCATTTGATCGAAGTCCCCACGCCAAATATTTCTTCTAATTTTGGTGGGCTGTTCAGGCACAGAAAAGATTGAATAGTCCCATTGAAGTACAACGTGATCGCTTCGACATAAGGGAGGCAGACATTGTACCTCATCTATGCTGTCCATCGATTTCGTGAGCACCAGGTCCAAGCAGTTTGACTGCTGTCCCTCACGGGCCCTCGTGGGAAAGAGGACGTGCTGTGTGAGAAATGACCTGAGTGCCATGTCCAAGAAGCGTCGGTCGAAAGCTAGTTCTGGGCCGCGCGCGTATAGTGAACTCCAATCAATGAGCGGTGCATTGAAGTCGCCCATGATTAGGACGTCAGGCCGGAGAGCAAATCGTCCTAGCTCCTCTAACAGACGAGCGTCAGCCTCGGGGTCACTCCTCGGTGGTCGATAGACGGTCAGAACTTCAAGGCTATGTGATCCTGGTACCCTTATAGTGAGCCAGATAGTCTCGGCGCTGAAGGCAAACTGTTCTGTTTTTTCTGACACAAGCAGGCCGTGTTTTACGTACGTGACGACTCCTCCTCCCTGACGCTCTCTCCTGTCTCTTCGAAACAACTGAAATCCTGGTAGCATTAATTCGCGGTCATCCACGTTTTCAGACAGCCAGGTTTCTGTCAAAGAGACAATATCAGGGGAAAGGTCACAGATGTGGATCTTCAGTTCGTCTAACTTGGGCAATATACTCTGCACGTGCGTGTAAAAAATGTTAGTTTCAGAGTTTTGGGGTGTTTGATTATGGTGCCGCTTGTGATCCCATTTAAGGAAGCTACTGTGCCCTCATCCGGATCGGTTCGGTCCAATTGATTAGGGGAGGGCGCTGCACTATCTGGTTGTTGTAGATCACAAGATCCGTCTCGCCATTCTGCAATCTTGTTCTCAGTTCCAGAACTAATTGTCGACGTTTTATTCTCTCTGACGGGGTGTAGTCCGGCTGAAAAAAACGCCGCGGTTGGTGTCTTTGATTCGGAATCGTCGTGAGAGAATAAGTCCTACTTGTTCTTGGTTGGCTAACACAATCTTGAGTGGTCGGGGACGTGAGTGCTCTGATATATCGATTGAGCGCTTTCCAAGCCTAAAGGCCTTGAGAACCGAAACTTCCTCATTAGGGCGCAGAAGTTCGTTGAGTAGGCATTGGGAGAGTTTCAGGTCTGCCGAGACCCGCTCTTTGGAGGCACTAGCTGTGGATTCGGGAAGTCCCTGAATAATCAGACATTGTCCTCTGACCGGCGACACTCGCGAGAACACAGTGGTTTCGTGCTCCGACATAGGCAATATGTGGTTGCCATGATCTGACGAGGATATAAGCTGCAGTCGATTAAGATCCTCATTCGTCTTTGTTTTGTTTGCATTTTCATCAAAGTCGGAAGTTTCTTGCGATAGGTTGAGGGTTTTAGGACCCATGTCATTTCCCGTGATGAGCGACACGGACGCCGACGTCCCTGGTTCCGGTTCTTCGGAGGCATTCCTCGGAATCTGCTGTTCATTTCTTTCGACCTTTTGCTGCACGATTTCTTTTTTTCCTCTGGTTTTTTATCGTTGCTTCGCTGGTTGTTGTCGTCTTGTATTTTATGTGTTTGTGCTGGGTGTGCCGTGACAGCTGCAGAAGGTGTTGATGGCGTATTTTTTGTGCGACGTCCTTTGGCCCTACTTCTAGTTATTCGTCCAACAGGTACATTCGCATCGTCAAGTGTGTCTAGTTTACATTGTAGAAGGGTTTTCATCTTTTCCATCTCTTCCTCAAGGCGATTGATTTTGCCGGCCAATATCTCGCATCCACTGCAAAATCGATCGGTATGCGGCACGCATTTACTGTCAAGTAAACTTTGCGACATCGCCGCCGTCGTGACGCGGTGGCCGAGGGGTTAGCGTGCGCGACTGAAATGTCGATGGTCGGTGGTTCGACTCCGTCATGCAGCGCAATATTTCGGATGGCTGCGCAAATCGTCATTATGTAGTGGACTTATGAAAAACGGACAAATCTGCAGGAATAACAAGCTATTTCCTAATGCACAACTGTGGACAGTGTCTATGCTTATGCTGGATACGCCGAAAATTTCCAGGGAACGCTTTTTTCAGGTAAATCTATGGTATAGTAAGACAACTCGAGTTGTCCGAATTTAAGCAGCACAGCAAGCAGTGTAGAAATATCGACTCAGCCTTATCGTAGATGTTGCTCCTAACTTCGGTGAGCAATTTGAGACGGTGTATTGGATGGGTAGGCCCTGTAGACAAGCCGAGATTTCCGACAGATAGACCGTTTTTGCTGAAGTTTGTTCTGATCGAACGATAGGAGTATCGATGGCGATAGCTGGAGGATCGTTGTCAGAAAGGCGTTTTATAATCCACGTTTTGGTGAAGGACAGTCGTTTTCAGCGAAGAGACTCGATTGAAAAACTTCCGTCTTGCGGCAGTCAGTGGTAGTTACCTACTTTGATCTTAGCAAAGCCTTCGACAAAGTGCCCCATAAACGTCTTTTCAGTACTTTTAATAATAATAATTTTTTATTAAAGATCCCGCGGGGTCCCATCAAAGCAAATAAAAATAAATTTACATACGAATTTTGGACGAGGTAGGCAGAATCTGTACAAAATGCAATTCATTGCTTCTGAATTTGCAGTCCGTTAAGAAAAATGATGAGCGAGCAGTGAAAAAAACTCCACTTAAAAAGTTGAAAATGATTGGCTTAATTTTACAAGAGAAAAAACCCTCGCTAATAATAACAGAAGAATGCGGACAGGACTGGCCTGCATGTGGCAGCGTATAACGGATTACAATCGGACATCGTCAGGGCAGAAATAAATGTCAGTCTTGAAAAGTATGTATGCGAGTCAGACAGGACTGGCCTGCATGTGGTATTGTATATGGCATTCAAAACGGACATCGTCAGGGCATAATTGGTACGCCGGATGAGACAATTCGTGTCAAAGAGGCCAGGCGAGAGGAATCTAGACGCGATCGGCCACAGTCCGCTTCGAGCCCAGCCGAGGAGTTGGGAAGGGAGGTGCGACCAAACTACTAATAGACGGCAAATACTGAGGGTTCCGCCGTGAGCGTCGACAGAACCCATGAGGTCGGAATGCGGGACATGACATCAAGGACCGCGAAAATCGTCGCTATGGGGGAGGAGTGATAGCAGTGGATTTAGAAACCAATTTAAAACAGGGGTTTCTAATGATATAATTGAGGGTAATCGCTTGATCTACCACTAAATCCCAGGAGGAGCCTTCTCGAAATCAGGAAACTGAATGTTCGGAAATTAGACCGTTAAGAGTGCCTTTATACTCTCCGGTGTAAGGTGTTTGCGTAACTTCGACTTGAATACCAGTAACTTAAGCGATGACCTGATTTCTGGCGGGAGATTATTCCAAAGGAAAGCATATTTGGAAGCAAGAAAGAGGGAGCGCTTAGATGTAGTGCAAAGAGGCGGCGGTGGAATCATCATGGAGGAGTAACGCGTGGCATAAGACCGATCTCTCGGAATGAGAGTGTCAATGGGCGGAAGTTTCGACCTAGAGATGATGCGAAAAGGAGGCGAAGGCAAATTTCCAGTCTTCTAAGCCACAAAAACTTAATGTTCGCCAGCTGATATCTCTGAGTATAAGAAGTACCCGCTGCGACTTGGGAGAACAGTTTCCGGGTGAAAACCCTCTGAACATTTTCGATCTTATAACGGTCACAGGCGTTCATTAAACCAACAAAAGGACAACAGTATTCGAGGGCTGGAAGGACAAACATTTGGTAGTCTTCGCTTCATTTCCGAAAGGAAAAAAATATGCGATATAAATCCACATATCTGCGCGGCCTTGGCAGAGATTCTATCTGCATGAGGTGATTAAGCAAGCTTATTTATATAACGTAGACCTAGGTCCTTTATGGTGAAGCATTCTGAGAGTGGGTTATTTTGAAAAATTATGGGGCCAGGAAGTTTGGCAGGACCAAAAGACAGGAAACTACGCTTGGGTTATGAAGAGTCCATCTGCAATGTTGAACTCCATCTGCTTAAACGTAGTAAATCGGCATTAATTTTTTTCAACACAAGCATTTACGCTGTCCTTAGAATATGAGTAAACACACTTGAGGTCATCTGCATACATAAGAGTTTGCAACTTTCCGAGATCAGTCGAAATACCATTGGTGTAAAGAAGGAAGAGTAGCGGCCCCAGAACCGTGCCTTGAAGTACGCCACTCGTGATCGAGTGGTGTCGAGTAGCTATTACCGACAATGACTTTCTGATATCGGTTGGATAGACAGTACCTGATGAAGTCGAGTAGAGACGGCTGAATACCGAGAGCTTTCGCTTTTACTAAAAGACGTCTATGGGGCACCTTGTCGAAGGCTTTGCTAAGATCAAAGTAGATAACTACCACTGACTGCCGCCCATTATGAAGAGGAGTGATTAGATTAAGAAATGCCAAGTGACAAGTTTCGCAGGATCGTTCAGGTAAAAGTCCATGCTGACTAGAGCTCAGAAGCCGATTAGCTAGACAGGAGTCAAGAATTTCATTGAAAATAATCCTTTCAAGAAGCTTTGCTAGAAACGGTGTTTTGTGCACGCCCCGATAGTTATTAACATCGGACTGAGATACAGACTTAAAAATAGGGCTGATAATTGACGTCGTCCATGTTTCAGGAAAGAATCCTTCTGAAATGTAAACCGCGAATAAATGACTAAGCAATATGGGAAGGTCGGATGCTTGTTTAATAATCTAATTAGGAATCCCATCCGTTCCTGAGCAGTGTGAGTTTTTCAAACTACTTATATGTTTATTAATGAGATCTTAGGAGACACTGATTGTACTCAGTGTCCTATCTGAAAGTGAACGGGAGAAAGCGACTGGTTCGGTTTCAGCAGTAAGGTGTTTTGTAAAGAAAACACTAAACAACTCCGCCCTGCCAGTGTCATTTTTGAGTAAGGTTTTTATTTTTGATTTTATCCACTTTTTTGGATTTTCGGCAAAACTAACGTGCTCGCGGTCTGTACAGTTCCGGTAGCCGTTTACATATATCAAGGTCAGTATTAGATCCAGTATGCTCCCCTGCGGAGCGTCACTGTGCACGCTTGTCCATTACGCTCTATCGTTTCCGATAAGCCGACGCCTTCGTCTTCCCATAAGACAATCAGTTAACCATTTCTGAAAATTCCCCTTCACGCCCATTTAATGTAGTTTAAGCATAAGCCGTCTGTGTTAGACACTATTGAAGGCATTTCTGAAGTCAATGTACTCAGAGTCGACTTATGTGCCCATTTCGATTGATTTCGTCCAGCTCTCCATGGATACTTGCAGGTCAGTATTGCAGGATCGAACACTTCGAAATCCCTGCTGATGCGGACGTACTAAGTTGTTTTCCTTAAGATGCCGCATCAGCTCCTTTTTTGTTATATTTTCCTTTACTTTACAACAGATTATTGTGAGACTCACAGGTCTGAAATTATTTGGGCCGTTCTCTTGTCGTCTTTATATGTGGGACTTATGTTGGCCTACTTTCAGTCGAAATGCAGAGCCCTGGTCTCCATCGAAGTTCTGAAGATCCTGGATAACGGGGAGGCCAGCTGGTCCGGAAGTTCATTCAGGACTTTTGCGGGCACGCCGTCCGGACCAGGTGATTTAATGGGCCGTAGGTGATTCAAAGTTTTCCTTACCGAGTATGTTGTGAAGGCCATCGTGCTAATTGTATTTCTTGAGTTGACAATGGGGGGGGTAAACTCTTTTATCAAAAGCCGGCTCTACGGTATGCACAGACGTTGTGGCGGTCAAGGATGTGAGATCAACTTAAATCACGCACAATAAGTTCGTTTCGTCTACTGTCAGAAGTCAGGGAGCTGTGAGGACTAGTTGATTATGTACACAGGGCAGGTTGCCGTAAGTTGGCTGTTTGCTTGCAACAGAGAAAAGCGTCCGTTCACGGATAGCGTCAGTCGCGGTGTGTCTTTACGCGGGCGTGTGTGTCTGGGTCAGCAGGAAGGGGGGGAATGACTGTCTGAGTGGTAGTCGTGTGATTGGACAAATTAGGGGAGGAATGGAGGGCGCATACTCACAAGGCCTCACGGGAATCAAGCCAAAGCGTTCGACGCGCGTTAGGTGATACTAGTTTGTGAGGGCAGCCGGGGGTCACTGCAGCTGGACAGGAGGTGCCCCAGTTCTAGCCGGCGGGGGTGGTCGTGTGTCAGCGGCCTGTCAGTGCTTGTCGCGGCCATCGACCGACAAAACGGAGCCGGAGAAAAGGGGGGCTGGAGCGGCTGCTACAACGTAAAGAAATAGGATAGCAGGTTCGCCTCGTCTGAATTATCAGACAACGTATTGCCTAAAATTTTTATGGGTTCGAGGACTAGAAGCAGGCTTCTGTCTCCTCTTTCCACAGCACCCGAGCCAGAAACCACGACAACTGCCCCGTCCATAACGGTTAATGCCGAAAGTCCAAAAACAGTTCGTAACGTCCAGAAAACTCTTGGATCGGGTGGGCCCAGCACAAGTATTAGTACTGAGGCAATTACCGAATCTACAGACCATCATTCGCCACCGTCCTCAGCGGCCTCCTGTAAATCAGTTAAAACTGGCGTCGATCATCGAAACCGCGATATAGAATGTGTTCCACCACCGCCATCTAATACCCTTAAAGTACCACATCCATCAGAGAGAAATACGTCAACAAAATATACGAAGGATATCGCCAGAGACCAATGTCTCGTTATTCAGGGGCTCCCTGAATCTAATGCCAACACTCCTAGGGAGTGGGTTTTGGAAGATCTAAGGCTTTTCCAGGGCTTGCTCAACAACACCCTGGAACCCACTGAGGCAATTGAAGTACTCAAAGCTTTTCGTCTCGGAAAACGGACCAAAAGTCTGCCAACACCAACACGGCCCCGACCTCTCAAGGTTGTGCTGGCTTGTAAGGAGCAAGCTGGGTTGATTCTATCTCGGCGCTTTGGAATAAAAGGGACCAACCCCGGCTTTTTTTTCAACCGGATTACTCACCAGCAGAGAGGCTGAAACGTCGTCTTCTAGTTCTAGAACTGAGGAAGAGACTCAGCGAAGGAGAACGGAATTTGGTTATCTTTAACAACCAAATCAGACAGCGCCCATCATCCTTTCTTTGGACGGGCCCGATCCGGATGACCGCGCAACTGGAATAGTAGGCGAAAGTCTTAGACGCACCAAAATTACTTCTCTGCCAACCATAAATCGTAAACTGAGATTTCTATATACAAATGTGCAGAGCATGTTATCGAAAATTGACGAGCTAAAGATCCATCTATCTGATCTATCCCCGGATATAATCTCACTTACAGAAACTTGGCTGAACCAGCAGGTGGACAACCGTGAGTTAACAATAACAGGATAGCAGCTGTTCAGAAGAGACAGGTCAGGACGTCAGGGCGGAGGAGTACTCACGTATGTAAAACACGGGCTTATACTCTCAGACAAAACAGATAAACTTTCGTGTACTTCTGAGGCAATTTGGCTAACTATAAAAGCACCGTGTTCACCGAGCCTTGACGTTCTGACGGTCTACCGACCGCCGAGAAATGATCCCACGGCGGACGCCCGTCTGATTGAGGACCTGAAAAGATTCTCTATCCGGTCTGACGTCTTAATTACGGGGGACTTCAACGCACCTCTTATCGACTGGAGTTCAGCTTATGCATCTGGTCCAGACCATGCTTTCGACCGACGTTTGCTGAACATGACCCTCAAGTTATTTCTCACTCAGCACGT
>CACRXP010000242.1:775269-807749 GCA_902702965.1 Spirometra erinaceieuropaei | reverse complement strand
CGACCACAACGAACCTCCGAGGTCATCCACTTAAGCTACGCGTAACTGGCGCTAAGCTGGACATTCGGAAGTTCTTCTTTTCAAACAGAGTGATTGATGCCTGTAATGCTCTGCCTACAGATGTCGTCATGTCCACCTCCGTCGAGGCTTTTAAACGCCAGTTGGACCAGTTTACCACCAAACGTCATAATGCCACCTGACCGACAACGTCTAGCATTTCGTTCGAGCAGTTTGTTAATGTTGTTATATTACTGCCTGTATTTCAATAACGTTTGTTTTTTATTATTGTCCTATGTCTGTTGAATGTGTGTTGGCATCTAATTCGTCTCCCTCAGAAACTGAGATAGCACCAACTATCCATAGACAGACTACTGTACAGCACACTTGGTAACGTTAATGTTTTTAACTCTTGGAACCATTCGTTTATCCGTCTGGCTCGAAAACTTTACCAATCTGAAGACACTCTGTAGCTGTTTGATGTTTCCATTTCAACTTTTTGATACAGTTCGCTTCCTTGTAACAAATAGGGAGTTCAAAGTTTCTACACCTATATTTCCCACAAATAAACTGAACTGAACTGAAATCTTCCTCGGATTTCAGCCCTTACCCCTGTTATTCGCCCATACAATCTTCGCAACTCGTCCCTGATTATACCTCCGCCAGCTTCCTCCACCTCTATGCGCTCTCTTTTTTCGCTTCTAGATATACTTTCCTCTGGACTAACCTTCCAATAAATATAAGATCTTCAGATAATCTACATACCTTTAAGAGAAGGTTACGCCTTTATATGAATGCTGACTCGATTAAACTTTTATTTTCCTCATCCTTCCCGGACAACCTTCACTATGACACTGAGAAAGGGCCACCAGGAATTTAGGACGCGCCATTAACTTTCCGTATCTGCTCACATTTCCTTCCTTTGTGAGTCGTATCGTTTCCTACGATCCTTCACCAGAAATGTTAATTTTTCCAGTTTTTACAGTTCATGCATCGTGCCCTCACAGAATGCGCTCCATCGACGCTCTTGGCGAAACCTTCTGTATTCGCCATATGCAAGTAATCTGGTCGCATCTCTCTGCCCCATCCTCGGATGGACTCGGATGAATGTGACCAACCGCATCTGGTTCCTATCGCCTCGAGGCTGGTTTTCAGTTTCGCCACTTATTTGCCTTATTCAAGGCTACATACAAGCCAGTCCAGACTGACCCGCCTACTTACCCCTTCACGAAATCCGTTATAAAATGCCATATACAGTTGACATTTATTTCAGCCCTGTCGATGTCCGATTATAATACATTATATTACTGCCGCATGCAGGCCAGTCCTGTCCGCATTTTTCTGTTATTGATTTTTTATCGAGGGGTTTTTTTCTCCTGTAAAATTAATCCAATCATTTTTAAATTTTCGCGTGGAGTTTTTTCACCCCTCGCTAAACATTTTTCTTAACAGACAAACATTTCAAAAACTATTAATTGCACTTTGTACAGATTTTGCCTACCTCGTCTAAAATTCGCATGTAAATTTATTTTTACTTGCTTTGATGGGACCCCGACGGATATTTAATAAACAATTGTGATGACGATGATGATGATGGTGGTGGTGGTGGTGGTGGTGGTGGTGGTGGTGGTGATGATGATGATGATGATGATGATGATGATGATGATGATGATGATGATGATGATGATGATGATGATGATGATGATGATGATGATGATGATGATGATGATGATGATGATGATGATGATGATGATGATGATGATGATGATGATGATGATGATGATGACATCCGCATATCTTGGCTGCTGTCCACCTCAGGATCGAGTGTCCATTCTGGCGTGTTGTGTAATGAACTCATCAGTGATCAACTGAATGCATTTCTGTTCGAAATCGTTTTCTGATCGCGTGCAATGTATCAAAGCCCATTCGATGTCTGGACAGTTGGAATCGCCTAGTAACATTATGTTTTGGCTTTGACAAATTTATTTTATCTCGGTGATGAGTTTATTGTTCGCATCCGTCCACTGTCCCGGCGGCCTGTAAACCAGGACCACATGGAGGCTGAGTTCTTCACAACCAATGTTCCTGCATATGAAAGACTCAGCTCTGACGTAGTCGATGCCATCTCGTATAAATATAGCAATTCCCCCCACCCCTCACCCCTTCGTTCGTTTCGGTTCATTCGAAGAAACCGAAAGCCATCTAGCATAACTTCCGCGTCTTTTATCTTCTCATTTAACCATGCTTCTGTTAGAGCCATCAAGTCGGGTTGGAAATGGGCCATGGTCAGTTTTATTTCGTTCAATTTGTTGAATAAACTCTGCACATTTGTGTACATCATTTTCATATTATTCGGTTGTTTAGATGTCTGGAAATTGTTTGCTTGTGCCTTCGACTGATATTTTCTGCTGGATATTTCACATGGCCTACCAAGTCCACTAATCGAAGTTTGTTAGAACTGAGCGCCGTTACTTTTGCCGTCACTTTCGCCGGATGATTTCACAAAAAGAACGCTCTATATTTACAATTTGGCTTTTTACTATTTTAAGATTCAATTCGTCCTCGCTCTGACGTTTTCTCAGCTCCGTTACCAGCGTCCTCATTTTTATCCGTTCGATTGGACGATAGTCCGACTGAAAGTAGGTAAGTCCGGCGTAGGTAAGTCAATACGATTATTGTCTACAGTGTTTCTTTGAGTCGTCGATCGCTGTTTTATTTTTATGCGGGGAGACTGTATGATCCAGATTTGCCAAACTTAGGGAAATGGAGGACCAGTTGCATCTCCGTCTGCTTCCTTTTTGTTCCCCTCTATTTCGATTTAGTCGGAAGATTTGTCCGACGACCTCGTTCATTGCCTCATGTTTCGATGAACGTGACGTCCATAGCCTTTTGCGGTTTCTTGAGATTTCTGTGGTCCGGCTCAGTGATGTTTTTTTATGTCTTTTTTATCGTGTTCTGGTGGTTTAGTTTTGTTATACTTGAGGGTGGATGCTATTACTTCAGTGTGGAGATCGACGTCTACTTCTAGTTTCGAGACTCTGGTGGTGAGTCATCGTCATCCATCACAGCGTGTCGACATTTCAGTATCTAATTTATTTGTGGTTGATTTCAGTAGTTCACTGCGTTCTTCAAGATTGATGGTCGGTGGCCCATCACACCCAGCAGAGAGTGAGTTAATTATTCCTGGTAAGTTTTGATCACAGTGAATACAAGATGGTTTACAAATCAGTGATAAATAGCCTTTTTCTGAGTTTATATTATTTTATTGGACATTCAGCAGTTCGGGCGTGGCCGATTGGGTAAAACCGTCCGTTCTTGCTCGAGGGGTGCCTGGTCCGAATCCCTGACGCGACCGACTTTCGTCACACATGGTAGGGTCGTGTACATTTGCATTCCCCATAGCAGCAAGGTCTCTCCGGAGTGCATTAAGTTATAACGGGCGACTTAAATTGGTAAGTGACTAGTTCACTGAGCGCAAAGCACATCTTGTTCTCCAACGGAAGTCAGTATCAAATGTCAATTGGAAACAAAGAAAGACTTAACTTTCGCAGACAGCTTGCCAGTAATCTTTACCTTCTGCTGATTCTTGAGCACTTCACCGACGGTAGATTGACTTCGGAAGCACGACGAAGCCGGTATTTGTAGGAATCTGAACTAAACCGAGCCAGATACTTCGTTAAGCTCTGGATAGTGGTTTTCTGAGAGCCTCACTGAAGGATCAAAATATCGCTGATAATGGGGTCCTAGAAAACGAAGGTTACTTGCACTTCTAGGCTGATTTCTCAGCTTATTTAGAAGAGGCGTAACTCTCGGCAGAGGAAGGTGAACAAAACATCCAAACTTGGGAAAACGAGCAAAATCAAATCGAATGCAAACGACGAAATGTGCAGCGCTCTCAGTCGGTCTGACTCATCCTTTGGCCCCTTTATTCGGCTTATCCTGAAGGCCTTTAATACGGCGAGTTTCTCGTATCTTATTAAGAGTGATTTGAGGTATTGATGAAATATATCTGTCATGATCTATTCTGCCCTTTGGGGTGTCGGGAGCAGACTCAGGTATACCCTTTGTGATAATGCATTTGGTGCGATCAAAGGGAGGGCTTTTGGGTTGACTCCTACGTGCAGAGTCTTCTTCACGGATATCCCAGTTATCGCTATCCTCTTATTAAAGAAGGTTTGGCTCGGAAGAACTAACCTATGACTTCGCGCTTTCTACGGCCTCATGGTCATTCGCCATCTTCGGGGACACGATTTTTGTTTGCAGTGTGCCCAACTTCTGTTCCATTATATGGCCGTGTATTTTTGAGGTCCTCTAAGCCATTTTGCTTCCTGAGATCTGGTCTGGTCATCCTTTTCTCGCACTAGACACAGGTTTTCATTCACACCGAGCTCCATAGAACCACCACCTCCTTTCTCCTCGGTTGTCACAGGTGAGGCAGTCGTATTTATTTACGTTCTTTTTTTCTGAATTTCAGCTGTCATCGATATCTTCTGCTTGCTTAAATAGCGAGGGAGACTTAGCGACTTCTTCATCTCCATTTTAGCCCCTTAATCTCCGTTTCCAATCCTTCCCTCTAAACCGTTCTGATTATTCCAGTTGAATTTATTTTTCCCGACATTTGGAAATACTCTAGCACTACACCAATATTTATAAAAAGAGAGCCGATCTGATTGCCAAAACTATCTTGATGCCCACAGAAGAATGAAAATCGTTGGGATCCTGGAAAAAAACAATACATCAGCAAATGCTGAATTCATATTGACCCAATTGCGGAAAACTCGGCGCCTCGGTGGGACTCGAACTCAAGACAGTCAGGGGAAGGCTTGGGTACAGACAACACTCTAACCACCTGAGTTACGAGGCCCCGACGGACGAAACGATTTTTATCACATTTGGGTGAAGTTGCCTGCCCAACCTACTGCAACTTCCGGAATACACCAAAGCTGATAAAGCAAGTGGACGGCCCAAGCAGGATTTCCTAAGTAATTCACCTAAAATCCACCAGATGACTACCAGGCTCACGTAATTCAAAGATGTATTGTCAGGCTTATAATAAAGCCTGGGCACAGGCGTGCCCTGCTTTCTGTGGAACAGTGTACAACGTCACAACAAGGCCCCTCCCCCGGATTTCTTGCACGGTTCAGTCTTGTCCACCTGGATATTGTAGTTCCCTGCTTCTGTCCAATAGCTGTTCCTATCTCCTCATCTGTGTGGATCGGTGCACCCGGTGGCCAGAAGTTACACCTCTGCCTTATTTCGTGGCTGAAAAGGCAGTCAAAGCTTTCCTCAAATGTTGGGTCACCATTTTTGGTGCACCCACCACTATCACAACTGACCGCGGTGCCCGGTTTGAGTCTAGCCTCTTCCAGTCTCTCCTCTCCTTCTTAGGCTGTATCCGCATCCGGACGACAGCCAACAGGATGGTCGAGCGGTTTCACGGCCAATTGAAAACCTTCCTACGCACCGCGGATGATCCGGAGAATTGGACAGGGCATATTCTCTGATCCTCTTTGGCATCCGCTCCGTTCTCAAGCCGGACCATGACTGTTTCGCGGCTGAACTAGCCTTCGGCGCCACAGTCCGACTTCCTAGTGAGATGATCTCGCCAAAGCTTTGTGGCACGTCGAGGGTCCCACCAACCTCCTGCACCGCCTCCGGCAGTTTATTCAGACACTTTCTCTGGTTCCGTCCAGGTCCTCCACCTCTCCGTCTTATCTTGAGAAGGACTTGGAAACGTGCTCTCACGTCTGCGTTCGATGTGATTGAGTTCATCGACCTCTGGAATCGCCCTATGACGGCCCATTTCGGATCCTCCCTCGAGGAACGAAGACGTCGTGTCTCCAACGCAGAAGTGACGAGAGGGTTGTGAGCGCGGACCGCCTTAAGACCGCTGCCTCGGACACTCCTCACAATGAACCCTGTGGTCCCATACCCCTCTGTGTCTTATACGTCCTCTTCCTCCATGTCCGCCACATTCAGGTGCAACTTCCTAATCAACCTCTAACATTCAAGTCGCAGCAGATTCTTAATCTCCTCCTGTGTCTCCCGCATATATCAGCACAGTGAACGTCATATTCACTTTCCTGGCCGTTTGGATTATCCTGTTTTTATAAATGAACTCCTTCCTTTGGCGGTATGATACCAGTATCGCAACATTATGATTCGCTGTGAATCAGAGTGCTGCGACACTGACATCATATCCTATTTCATTCTATTCTGTTCTGTCCTATTCTAGTCTATAGTTACGTCCAAAATGGAAGCATCAGGGAGTTCAACAATGTCACCGCTCCGAGCCCAGACGTTTGAATGAACGGAGTACTCGACTCAAATTGAATTAACTTCGCGGCTCCCGTTGGGGCCTCGTAGTCCAGATTGTTAGAAGGTTGGCTGAACTCAAGTCTTGCCATTGCTGTCGCGGGTTCGAATTCCACCGAAGCTGCCGAGTTTTTCACAGTTAGGTCGAGTGGATAAAATTTTTGTTTGATAAAAGTGCTTTGTAGAAATCAGCGATCAACTTCGTATTGGGACTCGATAAGACACCAAGTTTCCCTACAACTTTAAATATGGACGGTAATTGGCAGATACTGAAAAATTACGGAAGGACTGTAGCAAAAGCAGCGGAGACTTATGATGCTGAAGCCCGCAATATTTGTCAGAATGAGTAACCCCGAAACTGAAATCGACTAGCATCTCACAAGAACACAGTGGGCCGGCAGTACACTCAAGTGCATTCGCCCTATCTTGGGAACGTAGTACATGTGTTCTAAATTTATAAGTGTAAACGGAGACACAACTGACGCATAAACCTATCGTACCAAATCATGACTGACTTAAAATGCGTTGTTCTCAGAAGCCTTCCCTAAAATCTTCTAGATTTATGTTAGGAAACCCGGTGCCTATCACGAATTTCGTTCTGCTAGGTTCCCCGTACAAACCGCTAGGGTGTTATATATCCGATAGTGAAACTGTTGACACACTAGGTAGCACTATTAAGCTTGACCTTTGAATTCAAATCGATAGCATTTTTCGCATATGCTTACACATACATGAACTAGGCTGAAATTGTCGCCTCGAAAACATGTAAGACTTAACCTGTCAAACACTGCCGTGTGAAAACGTGTGCGTCGACCCACTGCGTTTTAATTCACTTGGACTCTTCTGCCGCACTCTTCGAGCCTCCTCACGTTTGGCGCTCTGTCTGGATAATGGTAACGTTAACCCTGATATTTTACTATTCTAAAGGCTGAAGAAGAAGTTAAGAAGAGGCGCACCTTCAGGAAATTTTTCTACCGAGGTGTAGACCTTGATCAGCTGCTAGACATGACTAAGTAAGTAGTTTACTTTTCAATGTTGAGTCCTTAGGGAACAACTGGCCGAGTTGATGCCTGCTCGTCAGCGGCGCCGCATTACCCGTGGCTTCCGGAGGAATCATAATACTCTTCTTAAAAAGCTTCGAAAAAGCAAGAAGGATTGTCCGATTGGCGAAAAGCCGGAGGTGTGTACTGCTCTCTTTTAATTTTCTGTAGGTTGTTAAGACGCACCTGCGGAATATGATCGTTCTACCTGAGATGGTGGGCTCCATCGTTGGTGTTTACAATGGGAAGACTTTCAACTCTGTGGAAATCCGCCCTGAAATGATCGGACACTACCTTGGGGAGTTTTCCATTACCTACAAGCCTGTAAAGCACGGTCGCCCTGGTATTGGTGCCACCCACAGCTCGCGATTTATTCCTCTCAAATAAGTTGAATAGAGTTACTCGCGGACCATTGTTCTGTTATTCGGGTGGGTTAAAAGACGCAGACTCGGTGCCCTATACACCGACCTTGTGACTGAGATCATTATTTTCACATTTCCACTTCGTAATTGTGCATTACCTCTTCACACCTCGACCGCGAACCTAATTGGAAACACTATCCACCAATCTTCTATTTCCTGTCAGCCGCCATCATTTTCGGGCTCCTATACTCATGTGCGCGACTGAACGCCGCAATTCTTCCCGCTGTCCGTCGTGATTCCCTTTGAATTTAAATCATGGAGACTTGTTCTCTGTGATAGCCGTTTTATTCGCCTAACGTTTTCGACCCTAGAACTTGTCATCTTAGACGGCAGATAACAAACTGGATGCACAGGGACTGCAGTTGCTGTGCAGTTACATTTAAGAATCCCACGGTCCTGTTAGACGCAGTTGTTCTTGTTTGGTGCTGCGTTAGCTTGGCTGTTCGTGCACAGGCTAACAGTTTTTACGATTTCACTGCCGTTATTGTTGGTTGGCGTGACAATTACATGACCGTCATACTCGCAAGCACTGTCACTGGGAGCAGCCTCCCTGCGTGATTAGTCTGTCCTGCCATCATCTGTGTGCTAGGCTCGAGCGAATACTACGCCTGTTTGTGCGTTGCTGGCCATCAGGCCATAGCTTGAGCGGCCCATAGTCATCCCTGATGACGGTCGTGCCCTCGCCGAACCCGGTGTGGCCAGGTCTCGTGGAGAGGCCATCGCCTCGAGGTTTGGCGCCATCCCACACTGCTGGTGGATGTCCGCGTCCACACCAACCTCACTGGTTTCTCGCAACTGTATCTCATATGCCAAACGACCCCATGTCATTTTGGGATTGTGGTGGATTCTCCGGCCTCGCCGCCTGGCGGCGATTATTGCTCCTCCACGCGCAATCCCAAGTATGAGAGGGCGACTGACGTCTTTCGAGATGCCGTGGACGTGTGGGAATATTCATAAAATTTGCAGTTTGGCTCGTCATTTTGCATGTTTTTTCGGAGGAGTGCGGGCAGTCATTAGCTCTGAGCACTCGTCGAGCGTTGCAATCCTCTAACCTTGTCGTCCGGTTCACCACGATGCGTCGTAACACCCCGTCAGAACACCTTGCCTGAATGTGTTCTCCAGTAGTTTGTTTTATGTCTTTTTGTACACACCTTCGGACCACCACGTTTTACGACGGGCGAGGGCGTCAAGGAAGGTCGCCTGGTCATTATCCATCGCGAACTCTATCCCTTCCTCCCATATTTTTCCGTCAGGCCTGAAATACTTTTTGAGATAGAACCCCGGAAAGGTAGGGTATTCGGTCACCTCCGATCCATACTATTTGTTTTTTTAGGAGTAATTTTTTTGCCCGCGACCGCCAGATCATAGGGAACAGAAGTAAACGGAGACGTCCCATCAGAAGGCGCCATGCCCGCGTTTGACAGAAGGCCTGTTTATCTGGCCGTGCGTTGTCAAGCAGGGTGCTTGGATCATCTATGTAGCGGAGTCGCTGGAACAACTGTATTGCCGGTCCGTAAGTTGGAGTTAAATGTCGGCGCGGGGGGAGCGCCCTGCTCGCCACCTACGTCTCCCCCACCCGTATCCGTTCTTGTTCCTAATACCTAGTTACAGAGCGAGTCTGAACCGTCAGACCAACGAAACTCTTGATGGGGGCGACCAACTCCTAACTACTTGGAGACCACCTTCTTGCCTATGTTGGTTATTTAGACATATGGTCTAGTAATACCCTCCGCTTCTCGTTCGGATTCTTAGCTCCCACCTGGTGCCGTGCAGCAACACGTTTTGATCCAGGCCTGTCGATCAGTGGTCAGCGAGAGATTTGTGCTGGGCACGTCTGACCCTTTGCTGTCACTCAAGGTATGCCGCATTTTCCCTGACCTCGCTTCAGGAGCGGACGAGGCACTAAACTGACCTGACGAGGGACAAAAGATGTTTACACGACTTCGGCTTTCTTACCCTAGTAATCTGTCATATCCTCGTGTTGTCGTGTAGAATTCTAACCGCACCGCTCGAGACAGGTTGCTTTTACTTGGTTCCAAGGGAAGTTCTCATGCGACGTAGCGTTCCCCACCGTAAACGTGGACCGAACTGTCGGCCACCCGATACGCGCAGGTGGCTGAGATAACTCAAGCGAGTCCTAGACACCCCCGAGAGCTTCCCACTGTCGGCCATGTCCTGTCCGTTTTCCTGCAGCCCGGTCTTAGGGTGCTTAAAATTGCATCCGAATTGTCATCTGTTGCTCATTATGGTGTCTGTTTTTTGATCATTTACTGTCGTACAGTACGTGAGATATTCAGATACGTATATAAACCAGCTGAATTTCTGCCCTCATGCACCAAGGACGTATCACTTCGCAGTTCGTCGTAGCCCGTAATGCCAGATGATGTCGAGATGATCGGGACAGATAGGATAGAACCTCCGTACAAACCTGACAAGGTCGCGTACAGTCTTTCCGAAAATGTAATCAGCGCAAGAGTTTAAATGCATGGGTACAGGGACGTAAACGTGTTACGCCATGGGCCGGGTTATGCGCGGTTGTAGGTGAGGGCACGTGGAGCCACTGTAGGCCTCGATCGCGGCTCTCAGTCCGTGGATTTCTCTCGTCCGCCGTCTGCGAACCCACAATCAGCGGAGTCAAATGCTCTGGTGATTACAGCAAGATGTGGCCGGATATGAGGATGGACCGAGGCGCGAATTTTTCTGTGGATGTTTGGAAGAATCTTAAGCGCCTCACTGGGTAAATAATCACGCTGGCCATAGTTGACATTGGTTTTGACTCGCCAAGGATATTTGACCACCTGTGAGTCCAGTCTTCCCTCGAGCGTCGTTTGCTATCATCATGTGTCTTGTCGTGTCCGTAGCTGCTGTAGGGTGGTATCCTCGGAAGGTTTGTGGTTCAACAGCTACGGGGTCAGGTCGTTCCTTACCTTGTCCCGTATTGACTCGTCCTCCTATCATGTCTTTCGCATAATAAAAAGTGCCTGATGCCTGGCATGCTGTCGGAATTGCAGTGGACAGCCATCGTGGCAACGTTGCGCCTCTCGCTAGCGCCTGCACCTACGTCCTAGCGACAGCCTGCTGTGGCACGCACGTCTGCCCGGCTTTGATTTGTCTCGTTGCAATTCACTGTCTGCACCACGCATCTGGTCGATACTCTGCCTGCACCATGCGAGGCTTCTCACTACCCTCACGTGGGCTTGAAGCCAATCAACGCACCTACTATAGCTGATTGGTAAGACAGGCGGGCACCGCCAGACACTAGCGTAAACAATCTGTCACGACACTTGTAGCGGCGACACACGGCTCGTCGCTCTCACGGACGCCGTCTCCGCGGCGCTGGACGTACTCTCGTCCGGTTGCCAACTTCCCTTCACAATTCTGTACAGAATAAGTAGATTATCTTCCTAATCAAATGGCGTCCTGCTTCTAACAACTTGGGATATGGCCTGAAGTTGTGGCGTACTGAACGTACACCATCACCGCTTAGCCGCTACGGAATAAAATTGCGTGCCTGTAGGATTCAATTTGGCTCTAAATTCTTCGCACTTTTGAAATTCGGTGAACGAGTTGTCCTGCATACTATTATGCCACTCCAGTTTATCGAATCCTCAAATTCCCACATGAAGCCAACCACGATACCTTCCCCGCGGTTGCTTTTGTGGTCCACTCGCCCCTAAGAGACCCAGACAAGGGTTGCCGTGCGTACGCTTATGCACTTTGTGAGTACTCTTCTGCCTTGAACACTGTTTCGCGTCACGTTGGGAAAACACCCGACTGCGGTTCTCCAGACTGGATCGTTTCCAGGCTAACAGATTACTTTGCCTTCCGTACTATTTCCAGTCTGGCAATCGGAAATCTTCCTGATAACTGTGGAATGCCCCAAGGCTCCGCTTTATACCCTCACATCTTTCCGCTACATCACTGGTTATCTGAGGTCATCCAATGACTGCCTATACACTCAGTGTGCCGAAAATATAGTTGTTGGCCGTCTTGTTAAAAATAAGACTCATCTCCAGTTTCTGGTGGAAGGTTTTTGATCATGTCTCTGTATAGTCCTTGGCAACTGGTCAGTGTTTGGACTACGACCAGTTCCTACTCCCGAATCCTTTGACATTCTCCCCAATAAGATATTGTCTTCCTGGTACATGGGTGTTAGTCTGTTCTCAGGTCTCCCCTACTGCCGTAACCCCTTTCACAGAATTCTTAAACTCGCTTGTTACATTCGACGTTTACGTTCCCTCCGCGTCCCCCGGCCCTTAATATGGCAATTCTTCTATGCCTGCATCCTTTCCGTCATTTTTTACTCTTCAGCTATTTTTCCCCGTCTTATTCAAGAAGGAAATGCTCATTTTAAGACGTGTTAAGAGGCCATTTTATTTAAACACATTCTGTCGTCGTTTACTTATTTGTATGAGGACCACGGTGAGTAGCGAACGTTTTTGCTGAAAATATTTGGAATACCAATTTCAAAATAAAGCCTACTTTCTCTCTCCTGTCGGGTATCGCTTCCTCGTCGCGCACTGTAATGGCTTGAAATTGACCAAGACCTCCCAAGCAACGAGATTTGTTTCACCATAGATTTTACTTTATTACAGACTAGTACGGAGATGGCGAATCTCTCCCATCAGGAATGATCTCAAGACAGAAGGCTCGGGTACTCCGGCGGGAACGCCTTTCGTTCAGTTCGTCTTTCTTGTGCAGCCTTAGTATCATACCACGGTTTTATTTCCCAGAGGGTTATGCTGGACCGAGTGGATTAGAAGAGAGCAAAATCGCCCCCCAAGATTAATGATTGGTCCTATGTGTAACAAGGCTTTACCATAAATTTGCCGTTCGTATGTGAGCCTTCCACTGACTTGACAATTTAGTGGTAATGTTGAACGTCACCGACGTTTGGAGCCGAGTTCATAAAAGCCGCCGTTTAGCTGTCTTCGTTATTCTTTTGGTGTTCGGCTTAGGATGTCTGGACATAGGACACATGTTCTTAAGCCGACGGGGTTGTTGCAGTAGGCACGTCTAGGGATTCCTTCGGCTGTCTCCCGTTCTGAGGTGTCCAGTGCTTACCATTCGCCACCAGTAGGATTCTCGTGTCCAGTCTAGGTTGTGCTGGGTCGTAGGTATTTTTTACGACACCATGGGATCTGGAGCGAGATGTTTTGGACGCGATTCTTTTTAGACCTCCAAGTCTGCGAATTAGAGCATAGTCTGACCCGGAGGAATTAATGGTTTCGGTACCACTGGTCGATTTAGCTACTCACCCTGTTAAGGAACCTCGAGGTGATTGCAGTTGGACGAATGGGGCTGGCTGTCAGCCTCTCACTACAATGTCTGGCCACCAGTGTTTGCCTTCCGTAACCCGTCGCTGAACTTCAGGGGCCCTCCCTTGTAGCACAGAGAGCCAAATCCAAATTGGAAAGCTAGGTAGTTACTTTAATCTTCGCCGAGCCTAATTGGGACGTTATAGTCGTCCGGAATGACTAGCAAATAGTGTCGAGGGAGTTTTCTGACCAACTTTTGCGTCTGTAGGTTGAGGACATTTCGGTTGCGCCGGTCGGCAGTTTACGTCCGGGCGTAGGATGAGACGACAAATTGTACGTACGATAGTTGCTCATCGTCTGTCCCCCACCCACGCAATACTGTAAACTGGAAGTGAGTCGTCTTTCATTGTCTATCGGAAGGTCATGCCGACCGTTGTGGCTGAGGAGAGTGGAGAGCACTCCCGGACCTTTAGTTCCCGGGCTCCAGTTTCTTGGATTCAGGCAGACGCAGAATATTATTGAAGACAGCGCCTCGTTAAACATCGTTCACACCTTCAGCACAGCTTCTTTCCCGGCCAACTAAGCTATCTTGCTATTCTACCGCAATCATGGGTCAGGGTTGTAAGGCTTACAATCCAGTGTGCAAACACATTCACGAGTTTCTCTAGAATATTCAGTACAAGTTCTCCACAACACTCCGTAATTATTTATTTAAGGTTATCTAGTCTACTTCTGCAGACCACGCCGGTCTTGCGCATAACAGATCTTGTCTGCAATGGTAACGTCGCGATTCTGGCAAATTCCTCTGTGGGGAATGAAGTGTACCGCTTTATTTAACAGCTTATGTTACTGTTTATCGGATTCTCGGCGAACTAGGCAACCATCAGATAAGCCGTGCGCGCGACATCCGTCCAACATTGTTGGAGCCACCGGGGTCGGAATGAGATATGTTCGATGTTGCCTGTATACGCGACGATTCCTCTACGTGACTGTAAAACACAACTAGCCCCAAAAGATATGCGCTGATGGGAAGCTTTCGGTGGATGGCAGCTGTGGCCAATTTCTGAATTCGACAATCCCGTCCACACTACCAGCAAACTGGTGAGCAGCTCCGATTGTTCGAACATCGTTACCAACGATGTCCACCGTGTGCTCCACAACAACGTGAGCGCAGGGACGGTGATCTGCCCAGGAGTTCGTCTATAATAATAGTATACCCTCCTACCATCTACCGCACACCCTTCCCTCACCTGGATCCGGTGTCATGGCAGACTCAAAAAGACCGGAGGTGGGGGAGGGTGCAGGTGACTGGCACGGAGAAAACCTGCACCGACTTGGATCCCATTGAGTGAGAGTGTCATAAAAGAACTCACTGCAGCCTGATTCTCAGTCTGACTTAGTCGGCCACCCCATAAAAGCTCACTGCGAGGTCTGAGTTTAAGCGTCATTTGGTTACCTCCCAAACTACGGCTTTTAGCGCATCAGATCGTTTATGATGAGGAATTGTGCACAAGAAGTCCACGTCTCTCGCCCTACCCTATCCCGTGCACTAGTCGCCGTCCGAGTCGGCTGAAATTGGGAGAGGTGGCTGACAGAGTTGAGAACAGGTCGTCTGCGTGCGCCATACACACACACACGGCCGGGCCCCTCGTGCACGCACGGACCAGGACTTCACACACACAAGACAGTAGACGCCTCGCATCTCAGACACAGCAAAGGAACTGCGTGGAGAAAGGGGTCACAGAACACATTTCCCTTTTACATAAGAGATCCCGAAGGTGTGGGATGTTGGAGATGTTTAGGTGTAGTGAATGTATTAAAAGAGGGCGTGTGGTTATGTGGTCACGTCTGCGATGATTCGCTGCAGGTTCTCATGAGAGGCGCATGCAACCAAATAGCCCCATGCGATGGCTAAATGTATGAGGGCAATACGGGTGGTTGCTGCGATGCTGTCTGAGGTATGTTGGTGCTCCAGGCACTGGTCCAGCAGTCTCTGTGCGATGGATTCGCGAGTGGCCAACCAGGCCAATGTTTGACCTGCGTGTACGGTGACAGTGTAGGCACGATAGGCTAGAAGGTGTTAAGTTGGTTGTCGTTGGGGTGCTACTGGTCGTGGTCACGCTGATGGATGTGGAGTTGATTGGGCTGGCGATGGGAGAGTTGGCGGTTGTTGAAAGTATGCCTAGTGTGTCGATATTCTGATGAATTCCACCGTCGTGGATGCGCACGTGACCGAATGGGCCCGCGAGTGAATGTGCGTGGGCAGTGAGGGCGGATGTGGTGAGTTGATGTGTGGCCTAAATATGAACAGTAGTAATTTTACACTGACTGTCGGCTCACAAGCACTATCGAAGTAGACATCAGGCGTAGAACCAGCGATCAATGTGCGACTGTAAGTATGGATGGAAGTTCAGGTGCTAGCCAGTGTACCTAGACTTCAAATGGTGACAATCGGGAGATGGCACCCACAAAAATCCGTTACCTAGAAATAGTACCTTTAGCAGTGGACTCAAACGCCTTCAGGCTATATCAGCGGTTGCAGGCCTGCTTTCACGCACTACTTGGACTTTCCCCGACGGCCTAACATGGGCTGGCCGGACGAGCATCGCAGGTTACATGGACGATGGTCGCTGTTACCCAACCTTCCCCATCGTTACACACGTACACCTGAATATACGGCATACATTCGCATTATGGCAGTTTATTGCAAAACAAAATCACTTTTAAATAGGAGAAGTCTGCACAACATGGGACAGGAACCGTTCCCAGATATCTGTCAAAGACATTGCATTGAGGCCAAACCAAAGACGATACTCTACTTCGTCTATGTGAGCCCACACAGGTCGACCACATACAGGGCCTCGCTCGTGGAGTTCCCTTTTCAGTCTACTCCAGTATGCCTCAATGGCATTGGTCTGCCGCTTCAAACAAATTTGGTTGTGTGAACTTGAGACATGAGAACGTTCGGAGTAAGAATCCGTTGCCCAACGAATGCGAATGAACGAGAGTGGGGCTGGGTGATCCTGACGCTTTTTGTCAAGTAGGAGGACATTGTTGGGATTATAAGACAAGCAAAAAGCCTGTTCATTTGAGCCAGCTAACGCTTTTCCGTCAACTTTTGAATCATCCGCCTAGGAAACAAGTGGGCAAAAGAATAACGGGCGTAATTAATTCGGCTGAGAATGATACGGGGGGGGTTGCAGGATCTGAAGACCGTCGCTGCGGAAGACTATATCAGTTAAGTTATTACCACCCGAGCGGTAATTCCTCTAAACAAATAATAATTGCACATTTCATAATACCTGTCCCAAATACAAATTACATTTTAAGAGATGGAGGAAAGTACTGGGGATTATGCGCAATAGGCGGACATAAGTGTGTGTCGAAACGAATAGCACGTCGATCACCGTCAAGACTGTGGATGAACGGGATAATTAAAAGTACAACTTGGCATTATTTAAGTGGCATATACACTCCCTTAGCCGTCAGAGTCATAAGGGATTGAGATCCACAATCTGTAGCAGTTGCTTGTGTGATGGGATTCGATTTTCCAGGAGCAAACCCCTTCTCGCAAAAAGGACATTAGGTCGATCTGGTTTTCATCAATCCAACAGCAGGCGAGAGGCCCACTAGAAGTGAACTGGACCCAACGCCTGCTCTGACGTATAACTTAGATAAACTAGTCCGGGCTCCCTAGTTCGGAATGCTTAGAGAACAAACGGCCATTTTATATGCTTTGACAGCAATGAGCGCAGTGTGTTCAAGGAAAACAGAAACCTGATAACAGGGGTTGCCCAATTCCTTAACAACTGACAGTTAGTGCTGGAGTTGGGTGGATGCCCGTTGACGACAATACTACAATGACTCCCCTCCCCCTCAAATGACATTCTCCTATCACCATGTGCCTTCCAACCCGTGCCCGTGGCAACAGTAGAGGAGCACCTTAAAAAGGTCCGTGGATCAACAGCTGCCGGACCGGATGGTGTCTCACCATTTCTTCTTAAGTCATGTTGTTCTCAGATAGCCCCTGTTTTAACGCACATTATTAACATGTCTTTCACGGAGCCCAAGGTTCCTGACGCCTAGTGTACAGTGAAAACTACTCCCATCCCTAAAAACCGCTACTTTTGGTCCTACATCTTTATGTCCGCACTGCTAAAGCTTGCTGAAAGAGTTCCCCTGGATATTATAAAGCCATTCTCTTCCTGTTTTTCTGGATCCTCTACAATTTGCATATAAAGCCAAATGTAGGTGTTGTTGCTCTTGTGGTCCACTGTGCCCTTGATAAATTAGATAAGGGTCGCCGTGAGAACGCGTGTGCTTTTCTTGACTGCTCCGCCGCCTTCAATGCCGTTCCGCGCCCTCTTCTCCTTACCAAAACATCCACGTGCGGCTCTCCAGGCTGGGTCGTCTCTTGGCTTAGCGATTATTTTACATCCCGCACTCAATTTGTCGAAGTTGGCAAATATAAATCTACGGTCCTTCCCAATGACTGCGGAGTTCTTCAAAGTTCCATTCTATCCCCTCACCTTTCCCCCTCCATGCCGATGGTCTGAGAGCCCCTAACGACTGTCTTTTGGTTAAGTATGCTGATGATGTGGTTGTTGGACACCCTCTCAAAAATCGGACACACCTCCAGTCCCTAAAGGATGGCCTTGACCATGTCCTGGTATGTTCGGGGAAAATGGTCTCCTAATGAACAACCAAGAATCAGTTCAGTGTATTTTCCGACTGCGGCCCTCTCCTAGTCCTGATTCCCTTGACATCCTTCCCAACGAGGTATCCCTTTCAGGTGCCTTTGCGTTTCTTTGCCATCAAATCTTTCATTTTCCCTCCATATTGAGTCTCTATTTACTAAAGTTCGCAAACTTCTTTAATACGTTGGTCGTTTACGTTCCTACCACGCACCTCAGTCCTTAGTCTGGCGATTCATAGATGCGTGTATTCTTCCTCCTATTCTATATTGCTCTCCTGTCATTCTTCCTGCTTTGCTCAAAAAAGATCTTTTAATTTTAAAACGAGTCCTCCGAATGCTCTCTTCTGTTGTTGGTGTTTCTTATCTCTTTTAGTCGCTCTTATCCTATAACGAGATTTTAAAGCGGTCAGGCAATTTGCAGGTCGAATTCTGGATGACGTTGTCCATCCCTTGCAATCTGATCTTATTTCTGCGAAATCTTCTCGCCCGATGCGCCGCGGCTTCCGACTTACCTCTTGTCGCACATCAGCATTTCGAGATTCTGTATTGCCGTTCCTAACGCGCTATCTTACGTGTGAAGAGAAAGAAGTACAGAAGCGAAGACTTGAACTGTCCCAATAATAATCGTCCCTTTTGTGCTAAGCATTTTGACTCTAGGGTAATCTATTAACTTATTTACTGCCCATAGTGAATGGAGCCCATTTTTGCTGAACATTGCGAACTTATGATTTCAAAATAAATCGAATTCCCCCCTCCTCCTCTCTCTCTCACACTGTCGCACTATTACGCAAAGTCTGTGAGTCGTAATTCTGCGCTAGAATGCGGCGTCATTTTCTTCCACCTCAACAGTTGGCGGAGCATTGCATCTCCGAAATATGCCAGGTACATAGGCGGAAGGGCAGGACAAAGGAAGTCGAGTATGCGAACTTTGAGTACTCCCTTCGCTGCACCTGTAAGACTGAGTGACATCTTACCGCGCTATGTTCGAAAATGGACATATGAACGCATGAAACTTGGGGGCCTCTGTGCGATGGATTCGCAGGTGTCCAGCCAGGACGATGTGTGATGCAAATGTGCCACGGCAGTAAGGACAGGATTGGACAGTGACTGCCGAGTTGGTGGTTATGGCAAGGCTGGAAGTCGGTCGAGTGGCTGCAGGTCAGTGAGTGCTTTAGTCGGCCGAAGGCTTGACTGGCTTTAGAGATCCAACACGCGATCCCGTCGTCGGTTTTGATGTTTTTTTGAAATCGCACTCTCAAGGTAGGCGAATTTCCCACTGTTTTGAGATGAGTTTCACTGACCTTGATACGGGATTCGATGTAGTCCGCATTTGGCTCCAACTGGTGTAGAACCACTGTATTTTCCGTGCTGATGGCCGGTCCGAAGCTGGCCCAACCACAGACAAAGAGGTCGATACTCCGCCGAATGTCCTCTTCCGTTGTGGTGTTTAGCGCGCAGTCACCCGCAAACAGTAGATGGTGAGTGGTGTCCTTGGACGCTCTCAAACATTCTTCCAGGCAACCGATGCTGAACGGGTTTTCGTTGGTTCGTTAGTTTATTTCGATCTCTTACCGCACCTCACGGTAGGTGCCTGTTGTGAAAACGAAGGACACTATTGTCAATCCCAGAATATAGATATCAGGTCACTACAAGGGTTATGAAGGAATTAATAATAAGGCGTTAAATAACCTGATAATTCTACACATGTCGCGTTCATCGCGTTGAGCGGACTTTCTTCCATTCAGTTAAACAAACAGTAAGTCCAAGAATGGTGAACAGATAGGCAAATGCAAGGTAGTCTGGCGCCTTGGCACATTACTCCTCGCCCCCCCCCGTCCGAGACTGGAGGGCGGCGGAAAAGACGACGAAGGATGTGTATAAGTCTAAAAGAAATGAGTGACAAATTGGTCAGGAAAGTGGACGTGACAACCACTGTGGGTGATATATGCAGGCTCCGTAGAAGAGTGAATACATCCTGCGGCGGAAGTGTTGGAGTTATAGGCGACAGTTGGAGGTAGCGGACAGGGGAGAGGAGAGGATGTACGGGACGGCGGAATAGAGACTGGAGGAGGTGGGGGCAGAGAGTAGGGGACCACAGGGCTCGTCCGACCTCCTCACGACTGACGCGTTGAATGTGGGACGTCTTTGTCCCTCGAGAGAGGACCCGGAATGGGTCATCATAGGGCGGTTCCAGAAGCCGGCGAACTCAATCACATCGAACGTAGGCGTGAGAGCACGTTACCAAGTCCTTCTCGAGATAATACGGAGAGTCGGAGGATCTGCGCGGGACCGGAGAAAGTGTACGCATGAATTGCCGGTGGCGGTGAAGGAGGTTGGTGGGACCCTCAAGCGCGCCACAAGGATTTGGCGAGATCATCTCACTAGGAAGTCGGACTGTGGCGCTGAAGGCCAGTTCAGCCGCGAAACAGTCATGGTCCGGCTTGAAAACGAAGCGGATGCCCAAAAGGACCAGGGAATATGGCCTGCCCAATTCTCCGGATCATCCGCGGTACGTAGGGAGGTTGTGAATTGGCCGTGAAACCGCTCGACCATCTTGTGGGCAGCCGGACGATAGGGTGTCGTCTGGATGCGGGTACAGCCTAAAAAGGAGGGTAAAGACTGCCTTCGCAGCCACAAAATAGGGCAGAGGGATAACTTCCGGCCCCCGGGTGGACCGATCCACACAGGTGCGGAGATAGGAACAACCACTTGACAGAGGCAGGGGGCCTACAATGCCCATGTGAACGTGGCCGAACCTTGCACCACAACCGGGGAAGGTGCCAATGCGTGTCTGGTTGTGCCGCTGGATCTGACTCCGTTGACAGGCGATACAAGCCCGCGTCCATGCTTTAGGGTCCTTGTGCATCCCAGGTCAGACAAGGGGTCGAAAACCGGCTTGTCGGTAACCCAATTCCCAGGGTTAGGTAGATTTGCAGGGAGGAGAAAAATTTACGGCGAAGGGATGGTGGCACAAATGGGCAATGGATGGGGTGAATACTTCGCATAGAATTGCGCTGTTGCCAGTTGTCGGCGGTAGCTCCTGAAGTTGGGGTCCGGAAACATCCTCATCACAGGGTGAACCAACACGGCGTTGTTCAGCGGTCATCTCAGCAAGATCGATCTCGGGTGAAAACTGGAGGTGAGCATCAGAGGGCCCGGATAGTGCGTCAGTCACCGCATTCTGAGACCCGTCAATATGGCGGATGTCTGAGGTGAACTGCGAAATGTAGTCCAGGTGGCGGATCTCCCGGGGTTTAGTCTGTCAGAGTGGGAATGCATAGCAAACGTGAGTGGCTTATGATCTGTGAAAATTGTGAACTCTCGACCTCCCAGAAACTGCCGGAAGTGTCTTTCGGCAAGATAACCGGCAAGAAATTCACGTCCGAATGTGATGTAGCGGGTTTCGGCACTGGATAATGCCAACAGCAACACCGGAAGCATCGACCATCAGATATATGGGTACATCAGCATGAAAGTGTGTCAGGATGGTGGCATCAGCCAGAAGGGCTTTTACCTGCTCAAATGACGTGGATGCTGCTGTTGTAAGTCTAGAGGTGCGTTTAGAACCTGCGAGGGAACTGGTCGGTGGGAGGATGGTGTCGGCACGGTTCGGGAGAAACCGTCGATGAAAGTTTACCAAGCGAGAAACCGCTGCAGCTGACGCCTCGAGGTAGGAGGTAAAAAGTCTCGAATGGCAGCCACCTTTGAGGGAAGAGACTGAAGGCCGCTGGAATCGATCTGATGACCTAAGAACTCAAGAGATGTGGCCCCCAGGACACATTTAGCAGGATGCAGGGTGACATCAAACTGTTGAAATCGGCTGAAAAGTGAGGCAAGGTGTTGAAGATGTTCATCAGCATCCCGACTGGCGACTAAGGCATCGTCAACATATGCACAAACACATGAAAGGCCACGTAAAACACGGTTAATGAAATGTTGGAAAGTCTGTGAGGCAGTTCGGGGACTAAATAGCATACGAAGAAATTCAAACAAGTCGAAAGGGGTCGTCACTGCTGTTTTGGGAATATCCTCAGACGCAATCGGAATTTGATGAAAAGCCTCGACCAAATCGATCTTCGAGAAACGGTTTTGCCAAAGAGAGCTCCAGAAAAGTCCCGAGATGAGGAACGGGGTAGCGGTCTGGGACGGTTACATTGTTCAGGGACCGATATTCACCGCATGGACGCCAGGCATACGTTTGCGCTCTAGGAACTATGTGCAAATGAAATGTCCAGGGACTCTCAGACTGTCAGATAAGCCCTAGTTGCCGCATGGACTCAAATTCAGTCTTAACCGCCGCAAGACGAGTGAAAGCAAGACGGCGGAGACGGTAGAAGACAGGAAGATCAGTCGTTTTTATGTGGTGAACAATATCATTGGACAAGGAGGAGTCAGAAAAGTGGAGCTTAGCGAGATTAGGATGTTTTTCTAAAAGTTTACAGAATTGACAGTCAGGGTTTGGATCAAGGCCAGATGGGCGGTTGGAAGCTGGAGATAGGTGAAAACCGTTAACAGAGAAGGACAGTGGCGCTATCATAAAGACGAAGTTGGCTGCAGTCAACCAGAAGGCTGAAAGCGGCTAGACAGTCAGCACCAAGGTTAGCAGTAGGAACATCAGCCACCACAAAAGACCCAATGGTAAATTCGCCCGAGACCAGCGTCAAGGATGATAAATCGGGATCCAAAAGTAGCGATGTGAGAAGAGTTTACGGCCCGGAGAAAAAGACCATAGTTGGGGCAACGTCGGTTGGCTGGGGTAGGAAAGATAACACTCATTTGAGCGCCACTGTCGACTAAGAAACGTCTGCCACTTGTGTTATCACCGATGCAAAATGTGTGACCGGTAGAGTTGCCAGAGACTTCGACTGCATTTACATTCCGGCTGGGGAGTTTCCCTATGAGGACTTGAAGGTGCAGGGTGGGACACAATGACGCGCCTTATCGTCAAAGTTTACATGATACCAGCATATGCTTGCGGTTCTAAGGCGAGAGCGGGAACGACAGCGGTCACGGCTAAAGAAACGTCGAGACGAGCTTCAAAGCGGCAAGAGTCGCCGACAGTTGAGCAATTTGCGTCTTGAGCTCGGCCAGGTCAGAAGCGGGCGCAGTGAGAGGTTATGAAACCTGAGCAACTGTCGTGGATGACAAACGCTCAACCTCCATTATACGATCGGCTAGTTTTGAGATATCTAAATCATCTGAGCCGGAGGTAAAGATTGTTTGCAGGCATTCTAGAAATGTGGCAGTCCGTGTCTCCTTCTTCTCTGCCACTTTGTCACGCTGCCATCCTGTCCGCCTCACACTCCCTGTCGATCTGCCGATGGGACGCGCAAGGCTTGCTCCTAGCATCGCGAGTGCTCGAGGCCAATACACGCCGCCCCTTCTCTGATAGGCTGGTGGACAATGAGGCAGAGATAAAGGCGTACACACGCGCTGGAGTCTAAGCACCTCAACGGCGGACACAGACATGCAGCACTGCTCTAGCAAGCAGATACAGTGAGATACCGCATGCCTACTGTACATGTGGCAACCCGCGCCTCCCTGCTCCCCGCCGCCTTGTCACGCCGCCCTCCTGTCCGCCTCACACTCCCTGTCAATCTGTCGCTAGGGCGCGAGAGGCTTGACACCAGCCTCGCGAGCGCTCGAGGCCAATACATGCCGCCCCTTCTCTGATAGGCTGGTGGACAATGAGGCAGAGAGAAAGGCGTACACACGCGCTGGAGTCTAAGCACCTCAACGGCGGACACAGACACAACCTGCCTGGAGAGGCCGCCCGCGGCGACTGCTTGCAGGGCCTTTGTGTACACACTTCCTCAGCAGTACAAATTGCCCTGCCCAATCCGTCTTCCCGACTTCTGATTTGGGAACCCCTGTCTTGTCGGCGACAGTCGGTGACCCCGACGTGATCTGGACACACAACCTTTAAAGAACCTATACCCATGGCCATGTCCCAAACAAGAGACAGTATGCGACGCAGGAGTTTCGACTGTTTGTGATCCCCTAAAGCCTCTTCTTTTACGAGTACGCGATAACGACGGCTATCTGAGACTGAGGTCAGGCGAAGAAGTTCAGCCTTTAGCCTGGTATAGGGAGCATCAGTCGAGCGATCATGCAAAAATGCCTGCATTTGGGAAAGAATGGGGGGAAGAAGGATCTCGACCAACAAATAGTACTTGTCGGTTTCTCGTGTCGTCTTTGCAGAGTGAAACGCTGCCCCAATATGAAAGAAGTAAAGTTCTGGTGCATGTTGCCAGAAGCCTGGGAGGGACAAAACGACTCCACGAAGAGAAGTAGCGGCATCGTTAAAATCCGTAGAGAGTATGGCGGTATAGAGAATCAAGGAGAACGAGCTATGTACATGCAGCAAATCTAAGGCGTAAGCGTGAACATCGAAGGGGTTACCACTTTTGCGAACACAAAGGAGGCGATTGCCAATCCCAGATTATGGATATCAGTTCAAGACTAGGGTTATGAAGGAATTAATAGTTAAGTGTCAAACGACCTGATAATTCTACACATGCCACGAACGTCGTGTTGAGCCGAGTCCCTTCCATCTAGTCAAACAACCAGTAAGTTCAAGAATGGTGAATAGGTAGGCAAATGCAAGATAGTTTGGCGCCTCGGAACACGTCCACCAGGAGAGCAGAGGACATGAGTCCAAATAGGGTGGGAACGAGCACACGGCCCAGCTTCACCCCATCGGTAACCGCGAACGCTTCAGAGACTATCCTCCTGACCTTTACATTAGCCATTTTCGCGTCGTGAAGTTATCTTTCCACTAGAGTAAATCGCTCGAGATATCCTAATTACTGCGTGTTTCTCCTGAGTTCATCGTACTTCAGCGTGTCAAAGGCCCTGTTCGGATCCCCAAATACGGCGCAGAGGTAAGTTATCCTTTCCTGACATCTTCCTAGCGGTTGGAGAACCGCGGAGATCGTGCCCAAGGCTCCACGGTGTTTTTAGAATTCTCACTGTGCTTCTGGAGTAGATCCTTGCTCCAGATTCGTGTGTAGACACTTGAGTAGGACACGGGTGAAAACTTTTTCCCTCGAGGTTGGGAAGGGAGATGTCTCTGTGGTTAACATATAGTTGTCGGCCCCCTTGTGTTTGTAAATGTGCACGATGGTGGCATCCTTGAAGACTTTTGAGAAGTGTCTCTTTTGCTATATCACATGGAACAGCGAGATAACCTCTGTCATAAGCTGTGGGCCGTCGTGTTTGTAGCATTCGGCTGTAGTTGTCTGTTCCAGGTACTTTTCAATTGAACAGCTGTTGCACTGTTCCGATGGCCGCAAAGAGGGAATGCGAATGCTCAAGGTCGTAGCTGGTGTCCATTTCAGGAAGTCAGTGGATGCCTTTTTCGCATACTGTCGGCGGGCAGGAGAGGACACTCTGAAAGTGCACCGCTCTAGGATTTCTGACTTCTCCATCAGGATAGTTGCTCCATTCTTGGTCAGCAGAGGTGCAGTCCGCTTGGTTTGTAGACCGTGGGCTGTTTTGACGGCCACGAAGAAATTCATCTCACCACGGTCGGCGTATTCCTGGGTGTCCTCGCACAGTCGTTCTGCACTTCCCTCAGCCTTTGTTGTATTCGGCGACAGCATCGGACGCATAAGATTTTAGTGGCATCGCAGAGGTTAACAGTGAAGGTCGTGTATAGTTTGTGTTTCTCGGTGAGATTAGCGCAGACTTCTTCACCATTGTCATCAAGCCAATCCTGGTGTTGACGGCTTATGTAGTCGAGGGCCTTCACCGCAGCGACCTGGGCGGTATTCTGCAACACCATTCACTGGTTCCCGGCACTGGTATCCGCCCCAAGGGTTTGCATTGCTTCCACTTCGGTATTCATGCAATTGCTAAAATTGAATCGGCGTCCAGCCGTATAAAGTATTTGCCTTTCCTGATTCCGGCTGACCTTGCGATCGCCTGTGCAGTTGCAGTTGGAGCCTTATCTCAGAGGTGACAAGGCGGTGATCCGTCCAGCAGTCAGAATCACACATCGTCTTTATCACGAGCACGTGATGTTGGTCTCGCATCCGAACTAGGACGTTGTCCTGGAGATGCCAGTTATGCGAACGAGGGTGCGTCCATGTCACCTTCATCCGCACCGGAAGACGGATGATGTTTGTCAGAAAAGATTTTGTTTCGCGAAATCTTTTAAGGGGAGGCGGAGGAAGCCTTGGCTATCATGCACTCCTTCCATGAAGCATGGCTTGTGCTGACACAGACACTGAAATCGCCAAGGACAATCGACTCTTTGGTCTTTGACACAGTCGTTTGGAGGACATACAGGTCTCCGCAGAGCTTGTTATTCACACAATCGGAGTTAGTCATTTGGGGAGCATCGGTGCTAACGATGGTAGTGAATGCGTTCCGCGCGGTGGGAGCCTCGTGGTCATGAGACGGTCATTGTTACAATTATTTGATCGCATCTTGTCCGTCCAGAGGTCACATTCTGCCTGTTAGTGGCGTTTTTTCATTGATGTTTAAGGCACCTTTTCTAACCCCTTCCCAGCGAGGGAGTAGGCAGTGTTATCCCTAGATATATCTTCCTGAACATCCCAGGCGGTTCCCGAATTCCACTGTGGATCGTGACTTTTGTCTAGTGGTGAAACTGCAGTGCCTGCTACCCGGACTGTCTAGACATCATGCCACATGCGCGCGACAAGCAAACGATCAAGGTCATGTACTCCCGTTCAGACCACCTTTGTGCCAATTGGCCACCCTTCGGCCTATGACACTCCCCAATGCCATATACCCGGCCGTGTCTATAATATTCCCCACTTGTGCTGTCTCCCGTTCTCAGCACACCTCCTGTCTACAACTAGCCTTCTGTTTTGCATACATAACAGAGACTACCCGATTTAACCTGAGCCACCTACGAGTTTGTACGTCATCCACTCTGTTTGAGGGTTGCGAGAGAGTTTGGGGATTTGGTTAGGGATTGCCGGCCGGGAAGACACACACGCCAGGCATCTGATTCAGTCCGACCACCAAGGACGGTTACCAAAGTGTGGTCGCCGCGCTTAGCACGGCTTCATGGAGTCACGGATGAAAGGCGCATGCCAGGGCAAGACGATGCATAGGTAACCACCAGGACCAGAACTTTCAATGTGCCCTTTGTAGGTATTCTTACAAAGATAGTCGTGCCGGCACCACCAGATCCAATTGGAGTCTCCTTTGCTACACCTTCGCGCATGGTAACTGCCGATAGTATATGTGCGGCAGGATATACTCTTAAGTGCAAGGTTGTCCAACTTGCATCAAAACCCATCGATAAACCTGGCGTGTCCGCACAACTGCAAAATGGGGTCCCGCCAACAACACTCCATGCACCCCGACACCTCTGATAGACACTGTGTGGACTACTGGAAGTAGCGCATCAAACATGGTTCGCTTGGGAAAAGAACTAAGGACACGCTGTCGCACGTATGAATGCGAGGACAGTATGCCAACACCCGAACCCCCTGCGAGAACTCCGAGACGATAGGACCTCCAAAACTATGGGATCTGCCTCCTTGTTCTGACTACGCCTACGCCTGAGGGCTTTAACTAAAGTCACTGCAATCCAAAATTCTATTTGTGCCAACTACGATGAAGTGAAACAATCAATCGACTTCACTGGAACGTCATTAGTTGCCTTGCATTGTGGAAAAAACCATAGCTGTCAGCTGCTTTGAGTAAATTAGGAATGGGTCGCCTTCCGGGATTCCATCACCAAAGCATCCTATGAAGTCTGAATAATTTTGAAGAACGAACTGACGACATGATTATCAGTTGGGTTCTATATATTATATGTTTCGCGTATATTTACACAAAAGCATATACTGGCAGTAATTTAGAAAAGTTTATGCAATCCGTACTAATTTCCATGTAAACACATTCAGCAAACTCTTAAACGGTAAGATACAAAAAGGACTTCCAGTTCAGCTCTCGCGCCAAAAGAGTCAAATCGAATTGAGGAAAAATTCGAAGCATGGTTTCACAAACCCCATTCCCACAGGCAGTGCGGACTTGCGCTTGTGAATAGGGGTAAAAGAAATGGGTTCCTGTAAAAACGAGGTTAGAAGGGAGGAAGACGTCCAAGCAGAAAAAGAGTCCTTAGATAAGGAACGAAAAATACCACTTGTGAAGGGCCAATGCTGATTGACTCTCACATGACGCACATACACACACGCCCACGGATAGACGAGTGTGTAGGCCCCGCACGTCGGCAGCTCTGACCACCACTGAGTCTATTGGTGTCTTTCCTCCTTTTCATCCAATAGGAGACTGGTTCATACTTATTGTGGTGCACTGAGTACACACACAACTTAGACGTTACAGAGCCCTCTGAAAGTGAACCTACCAAAGAATCTTGTGCTCGAGGCTGGAGGGAAAGCCCTTATTAAGGTCAATTGCTGCTCGCCCTACACAATCAAGGCAACCCAGTTCGAGCAACAGTTGGTGCGGAACTTTTGAATCACATCGGAATTGACAGCGTACTGATCTGCATCTTGTCTGTTAACGAGGTCCTTTTATGCACTCGTAGCGGCTAATAGACGCAGTGGTCGCAGTTTATCTAATAAACAGCCATCCACCTTCGCGGAGTGATACTCACCATTAAAGTCAATGTGTGGCTTCCGAAAACGAGACTAAAGCTCTATGGGCAATCACTTTCTACGGAAGCAACAACCACTGAGATCGTGCTATATGATATGCTTCAGCAGATACCCGACGCCTACAAGGTAGAGCGTGTCTCGGACAGCACTGTTCCGACGTTTGGGTGGGAAAAGCAATAAGTAATCTTACTGAGTACTTTTTCATAATGCAGCAACCGACGAGAATACGAAAAGCTGAGTGGAAATGTACTTGTACCTCCGACTTTGTTGCTACTCACCTGACTGGCTGAGGCGGCACTATCTGCGCAGGTAGCTAGGCTCTAAAATGGTCCACTGTCAGGAGCATTCCTGAAGTTAGCATTCCCAGGCACACCGTAGTCTGATTTGCCCAGCAAGTCTCCTTAACACGTCGTGGGGCGCCTGCGCACCTAGCGGGAAAAAATCTGTCGCGCTCGACACGCAGCGCTTGTAGCAGTGGGACGTAGGGGTGCCCAGTTGTAGGCCCACGTGACGGTTGTAGTAGGTCGCCCACTTGTTTGAAGGTGTAGACCACGCCTAGCGTCCACTTACTGGAACCCCACTCTCACATGTGGCTCCCCAAAGCTAAGCTTCGCTTAGCTGCCACACCCCGGTAACCGCCTCGACCGGCGGGCTAAACCAGGCGAGGAAATCCGTGTGGGCATCTCCGCACATTGTAATCTCGGCTCCGTCGGCCGGATGGGTCACCGCCTCAGCAACTCCGAGACTAGACACCGTCTAAAACACCGTAGAAGGCCACAAGGCAAGTGCCCCCAGATAAGCGACCATTGCTCTGCTGGACCGCTATTTGTCTGCCTGCTTGTGTTTGTTCTTGTTGAAAACTAAATGTCGTTCTATTGAATTTTCTCTGTTGCCTTTGCCTTTTGCTGTTCTTGCCTGCTTGCTTTTGTCTGCTTGTTTGCATGTGTCCTTATTGAAGGCGTTCTGCTGAATTTGTCTGCTCACCGTTTATATTTCAACAACCAGTTTGCTTAGCAAAAAACAGGGAAGCTGTGCATCCCATCTCTCTACCCTTCCCTCCACCCCTTCAAGCTTACCGCGATGTCGTATGCAGTCCCAGGCTAACTCGGATCGTCCTCACATTAAAAAAGCCGTGGCCCATAGCGGAGTTCGGCAGCCGCCTGGGACAACTCAGCAGCCCTATTTAGAGGCAAAGCTGATCACCCCCGCGAGGGGAAAGGAGCTAGAAAAGGTTTCCAAAACAAATGCTGGGGATCCACGGCTTCTGCAGGCTGACCGTGGTCGCAAACGTTAAACTCACGGTAGAAACAACCAACAAATAAGCAATACTATCTCTCCTCCCGTTACTCCCCGCCGTCCCGCTCCCCAGACTGGTAGGGTGAGTACGCTCACTCTGGCAGCCTGGAATGTTCGCTCCCCTTTAAACGATCCGAGTAGCAACCGACTGGAACGGAGGACGGCGCTAGTGGCTCGGGAACTGGCGCGCTACAAGGTGGACATCGCCACACTCAGCGAGACCCGGTTCTTCGAACAAGACCAACTGGAGGAGGTGGGTGCCGACTACACCTTCTTCTGGAGCGGTCACCCCAAGGCAGAGCGACGGGACGCGGGTGTCGCCTTTGCTATCCGATACGACATGGCGGGACGACTGCCCTGTCTGCCGCAGGGCACCGACGATCGTCTGATGAGCCTTCGCCTGTCTCTCCGAAGAGGCAAATTCGCCACCATCTTCAGTGTCTACGCTGTCCCCATGACCAGCTCTGACGCCGGAAGAGACAAATTCTACGTGGACCTGCATGCCCTTCTGGCGACGGTGTCAAAGGCGTTAAAGTTGATTGTCCTTGGTGATTCTAACGCCCACTTCGGCACAGACCATGCTGCTTGGAGAGGAGTGCTGGATCCCCATGGCCTCGATGGCTTCAATGAAAATGGACTGCTCCTTCTACGAACCTGCGCAGAACACTGCCTCAACCTAACGAACAACTTCTTTCGCCCCCGACGCAAGAGAAAGCCATCTGAACGCATACTCGATCACGACATTGGTAGCTGCTGGACTATATCCTCGTCCGGAGGCGAGGCCAGCGTGACGTGTTGGTGACAAAGGCGATTCCGGATGCTGAAGGGTGGACCGACCATCGCCTCGTTATCTCCCAGATGCGGATTCGTTTACAGCCTCGCAGAAGACCACAAGGTAAGCGACCCTCAGGTAAGCTGAATTTTGCCCTGTTGCCTTCACCTGCCTACCATCTCCATTTAAGCGACGAGCTAGCTCAACGACCACACAACCTTCCAGTCAACGACGCCGCCGCCACTGACGAGAATGCCCCGTGGAGAACAGATGGCGCCAACTGAGGGACACAGTTCAGTCAACGGCTCTGGATGTCCTCGGTCGTGCACGTCGACAAAATCAGGACTGGTTTGATGAAAACGACACCGCCATCAGCAATCTGCTCGTCGAGAACAACCGCCTGCACAAAGGCTACATCACCCGCCCAACCGATGACAACAGAGCTGCTTTCTACCGTAGTCGCCGCCTTGTGCAACAGCGGTTCCGCGAGATGCAGGACGCCAGGACGGCTAATAAGGCCAAGGAGGCCCAAGTATACGCGGACCGCGACGAATGGAAGAATTTCTTCTCCGCTATCAGGGCTATCGACGGTCCACCAACCAAAGCAGCTGCTCCTCTTCTCGGCGCCGACGGCAGTACCCTACTCAATGAGATGACACAAGTGCTACAGCCATGGGCCGAGCACTTCAAAGGCGTCCTCAACCGTCCCTTCACCATCACTGACGCCGCCATGGCGCGTCTGCCGCGAATGTCGACCAGCGCCGACCTCGACCTCCTGCTCTCTCTCCACGAATCAAGGCCGTGCAGCAGCTCTCCAGAGGGAAAGCGTCCGGATCGGACGCAATCCCTCTAGGATCTACAAACACGATGGCCCCCAACTCATGGATCACCTGACGACGCCCTCCCCGAAGATGTGGCGTCGAGAAGAGGACGCCACAGTCGTTCACCTTTACAAGCGCAAAGGAAATAGTTAAATCTTCGATAACCACTGAAACATTTCCCTGCTGAACATCGCCGAGAAGATATTCGTTTGAATTCTTCTCAACCGCCTGAGCAAACATCGGGAACAGGATCCCCTGCTGGAAAGCCAGTAGGGCCTTCGTTGTCATCGTGAGACCATGGACATGATATTCGCCGCCCGTCAACTGCAGGAGAAGTGTCAGGAGGTGCGAATCCACCTCTACTCTATCTGCGTGGATCTGACAAAAGCCTTCGGCACGGTGAATCGCGAAGGACCGTGGAAAATTATGCAGAAATTCGGCTGTCTCGAGCGATTCACCCGGATGTTGCGTCGGCTCCGCGACGGCATGATGGAGCGAGTCACTAACAATGGAGCTCTATCAGAGGCATTCGCGGTGACCAACGGAGTGGAGCAGGGCTGCGTTCTCGCGCCTTCCCTCTTCAGTCTTATGTTCTCTGCCATGCTGCTGGACACCCACCGTGACGAACGCCGTGGGATCCGAATCGCCTACAGGACGGACGGCCAGCTCACCAACCACCGGAGGATGCACTTCCAGTCGCATGTATTCGCAGCTGCTGTTCATGAACTTCTCTTCGCCGACGACTGTGCCCCCAACGCCATCTCGGAATGGGACATGCAGGGAAGCGTGAATATCTTCGCCGTCACCGCTGCTGTAATGAGCGGAGACCTGGACGTTCCACAAGAAGCAGGCACGGAGACTCAGTCGCTTCCACCCCAGCTGTCTTCGACAGATATTGAAGCTGAGGTGGCAGTACCGGACACTCGACAAGGATGAACTGGAAAGGACTGGATTCATCAGCATCTACGCCATGCTGAGACGATTGCAATTGCGTTGAAGCGGTCAACGCGTGCGGATGGACGACGAGCGGCTTCCCAAACGACTCTTCTATGGAGATGTCGCCCCAGGTTTCCGCCGCCACAAGGACACCCTGAAGCGTCTGTAGATAAACTCGGCAAATTGGGAAGACCTCGCCCGGGACCAGCCGTTCTGGAGGAGGACAGTGGAGACGGGCGCAGAGGTCTACGAAGCCAACCGCATCGCCGCCGCCAAAGCCAAACGCGAGGCTCGTAAATGTCAAGTGCGCCCACCCCGAGCTGCTG
>CACRXP010000242.1:758581-768895 GCA_902702965.1 Spirometra erinaceieuropaei | reverse complement strand
TTTGCGTTGTCTGGAGTGGCGGACTGGTAGGCTGAGAGCCAGGCTATCACGGCGCCTTCTCATGCGATTGGTGACACTAATGCATGTGAGGAGAGTGTTTGTGTGTGTGTGCTTTATGGGTAGTGCCTCTCAGTCGACGACTCTTTGGTTATCCAACCTTGAAGGGTGACGGCCAAGGTTAAGTGCAGGGCCGCGTGTCAACCCCTAGGTCAAAAGGTCTGAAAGCGTGTGCTATGCCAGTATCGGCAAACCATGGCCCTCGCAGCCCGGTATGGGATGATGGTCCCCCGGCGCCTGGTTCTCCGCCGGTAGATGTGCTTGCGCTCCCGCCGGGTATATAGGTGATGGGTATGGCTGCCCAGTCATCCTCATCCTTCTGAGCCCCGTTGGGGTGTTGTTGTTGGTGGTGGTGTTGAAAAACCCTGGTCGTTTGCTATGTGGACCAGGGTGTGTGGTGGGGAACGAAAAGGCGCGGGCTCAACCGTGCCACCCACTTGCGACCTCCCCCGCCTCCACTCTTCTTGTCTATGTCGTGACACCGGGTCCAGGTGGGGTGATTACGGAAGGTGCTGCACAAGTTTACATTCACTATAAACTAATTCACGCACAAGTCGTCGTGTCTGCTTCACTTTCCAGTAGAGCACACGGTGGACATCGTCGGCAACGACGGTCGAACTGTCGCCTGTAGCACTGCCAACAGCGTTAATTCTGTGAGTGGACTTCAAAATAGCACGCGAAACTGATAGGCGCGTGTGCTTGTTTTGCCCCAAAAACGGGTAATGCGCTAGATGCGCTGGATCAACACAGGGGCTATCTGGCAGGCGTTATCGGGAATGTGCACCCATAACAAATGTCAACATTGGGGTGTGGTAGCACGCCCAATTGCCGTGCCAATTGGGATCGCTGCTGCTCCCAACTTTTGTTGTTGCTGGAAATCCTGATCAGTGTCTGCTGTAGGCTAGGGGGTGCAGTAGTGCGTCTCGGTAAGGGTTTTCGCCGTCCCAGCCACCTGCGCCCTCTCCCGCCTCCGGTCTTCTTGACTCTGTCTTGCTACCGCATCCTGGTGGGGGAAGATGGGTAAGTATAGTAGATGCTGCGTAAATCTTCTATCGCTGTAGACAAATTTACGCACAAATCACCTTCCCTGCACTCACCCCGCTGTGAAACCCACTGCGGACATCGTCGGCAAAGACGGTCGAAATACCGCGTATGCACCTGGCGTTTCTCAAACAGCCGACCACTAGACGCGAGGAGTGGCGCACCTTAGAGGCTAGGGCAGAATGCTGCCAAACTTAGCCGACTGCAGCGACGTGTGCAATCAATGTGTCATTGAGGGCCCGAACTCCACTGACGCCGCTCTTGAGACCTATCAAGTCACAAGCTGGCGTCAGTACCAGCAGACAACCTCCACGTTCAATGTTGTAAGGGATAGAACCCCGCAAGCAAATACACGTCACGCATCACGCAGCGGAAGGACAGGACTTTCCAATAGTGGAAGAATGTAGCATCAGATAGTATGGTGAGGAATGGTTACTAACGTTAGGCTAAGATGAAATTGATGAAGGCGGGGAAGGAAACAGAGCCGGCTGTACGGGAGAAGACAATTACAGAGTCGCTGTCGAGGTTCTATCAGGAAGTTTGAAGACCTAGAAGCGAATCCTCCCTGAGGAGAGTGAAATACGAGAAGTCACTAATCACTGAGGCACGGCTCCCAATGCATCAATCAAAACTCCCAAGCAATAATGAAGGACCTTAAGAGAGTAAAAACAAAAAATTAGAATAGAACATTGGCTAGAACCAACGAAGGCAAACACGGGAGTGGGCCCACCCCCATTCTGGTTGCCTTGAGCTAACTTCCAGGGAGAATAATGTTAGCGTTGAGGCTAAGGTTAGGGTTAGCGCTACGTCCAGCGTCAGAGCTAGGACAGAAGGATATTTACCTCTTCTGGGATTTTGTACAAGGCCAACTGTATTACTGGCACGAACTAAGTGTGGCTGTGAGTCAGCTGTCAGCACTTTGACTACAAGTTTCAAAGCGGTTTCACGACAACTTGGTGTAATTTATCTGTTTGGAATTGTTATATAGGCAGTTGAGTATGACAAAGGTGATCTTGTCTGATTCGCCGCAAGGGATGCCAGAGGAATAAGACTTCACAAGGTTACACATTAAAAAGGTCGGTCATTGATTAACGAATTGGAATAGAAGTGGTAGATACAACCGTAATTATATCATTTGCAGTTTATCAAGAGAATTTCCTTCAGTAAAATTAATGTGTGGATTTCGGTGGCGGCGCAGTCCGTCGAGTTACAGAGCTTTTAGGCTCTCAGTATTCAGAAGACGAGTTGGCAAACATACGTTGCTTTCAACAAGTCCTCCTCAGGCCTGTACAATTATAAGGGAACGGGATAGAAGCAAAAGCATGTCAGTGATACAAGAAATCGACCAGAGTTTGTCTTAAAACACAGGCGGGATGTGGGAATGTGGGAGGGGGGAGGGCACTAACAGTCAATGCCAGGGAGGGGATGAGGGCTGAAGGGAGCGCAGTTGCAGCGTTAGACGACCTTCGACCACTGTAGGCGCGGTGCCTGAACGCGATTCTTCCGTGCACACAAGATTGGTTTTCGTAACCTGATGGCGGCGGCTTCCGCTGTTGCTAGCAGGGTATTTCGAGGGAATCGTATAAATCACACGAAAAGATTCTCTGGGATCCACACGATGTCCGGAATCAACAACATGCCCGAGAGTGGTGCTGCTTATGCTCCTGGTTTCGCCTTTTCGCAGCCTTGCCGGGAGGTGATCTCGTATTCTCTTGGATGAGCGCCGCTTCGTGCGACAAATATAACCTGCTACACAGGGGCAAGTAACGGAATAGATGCACATTAAGGTGGTCTGAGGTGGCAACTAATCCGCGTAAACTAGGGTTAGTGGAGAATGATATTCGAACCATTGTCGCAGGGAAGGTTCGCGAGACACCTTGACCAAAGGCGTCTCCTTAGGAGTTCGTACACGGCGTCCCTTCGAAAAGGGACTTTGAGGAACAAAGCTATCTTTTCGGCAGTCATCGTGGTGGGTTTTACCGGCCGTTTAGCAATGTTCTTTGCAGTAAACCTGTTAGGATACCCATTTTCACGAAGCAAGTCCTGCAATTTTTCTAAGGTCCTCCTCGATGCTATCTGTTGAACAAATCGTTCTAGCTCTTTCTGCCAAACACCGGACTAGATTTCGTTTTTGTTGGAGGGGTACGAGACTGGCGAAGTTCGTGTATTGTCCAGACTAGGTTTCCTTCCGATTTACGCTCCTTTGGACGCAACCGCCAGGGTTCCTGCGCAGAAGAACAACGAAGAAAAGGGAGCGAACTGGCCGTTCCCATCTCCAACGTGAATTTAATCGACGGATGTGCCTGATTTACAGCATTTAAGAGGGTAGTTACGTCGGTTTCTGCAGGGGCAATTGCAAAAATATCACCAACATAGCGACCGTAACGTTTAAGCCTATTGATCTGATCTTTTAGTTCGAATCTCTCTACATTGCCAATGAAGACGCCGGGATGGTGACCCATATCACGACCAACGGGAGCGTCTCAAAATCATTTGCATTAACCAACAGAGTGAGGCATGGCTGCGTACTCCCGTCCACCCTTTTAAGCCTAATATTTTCTGTGATGCTGATGGATGCCCAGCGTGATGGGCGCCATATAATCTGCACCGCTTACAGGACCGGTGGTCATCTCAACAGCCGGCGCCAACAGGTTTCCAGTTTATTTGAGGGAAACATAGGTGTTGAACATTTGAGCTCCCTGTTTGTTACAAGGTCTCAACGCATCTCTCCACGAATACTATATGCAACCGGCTCTTCGAAAAAGACCGCGCGCTTAACACCGTGACAGTAACAGACATGCAACGGAGCGTGAACATTAACGCTTCCGGCTGCGGCAAATTCGGGCTAACCATCAGCACGGACAAAACGGTGGTCATGCATCATCCGCCGCCTAACGCTGCACACAGTGTTTCTTACACCCACGTCAATGGCACCAAACTGAAGAACGTGGATAAGTTCGTCTGTTTGGGCGGCATAATCTCACGCTGCATCGAAATCGACGATAAAGTGGCCAACGGATCTGGAAATGGAACCAAGCCTTCGGCCGCTTGGAGAACGCAGCATGGAATCGCTACGGTTCCCACTTTAACACCAAACTGAGGATGTGCAGATTGGTCATCTTCACCACACTGCGGAGACATGTACAGTTTACAAGAGAAAAGCGTGAAAACTTGATCATTTCCACCTCAACTGTCATCGGCCGTTACTAAAGTTAAGGTGGTGGGACATGACCCCGAACACGGCGGTTTTGGAACGGACTGGAATCCTCAGAGTCCACGCCATACTGAGGCAACTGCAACTACGATGGAGCGGCCGCCTCATGAGAATGGACGATAATTGATTACCAAAACAACTCGCTTGTGGAGATGTTGCCAAGGGTGCTCAGGAGGTCAAACCCGCCGATACAATGGCATCTTGGAAGATTGCTTGAAGCGACTAAAAATCAGACCGAAGACCTGGGAGGTCCTGCAGAGTACCGAACGGCCTGGATAAAGTCATTGACGACAGGTGCAGGCGTCCATAAAGCCAACCGGATCGCCACTGCTAAAAAAGAAGCTCGCAAGTCCCAGACGCTCCTGACGTGCAACACCCAACGTGCCTGCACTCTGAGTGAGAATTCCTCGTGCGGATCGGACTATTCGATCATCTCAGGACCCAGTTCACCAATAGCCTGACAATTTTAACTCATGTCTCGCTAGCCACCCCTCCAACTCCCATGGCATCCACGCTCACCGACGATACTCAGAATCCCGTGCTCCGCCGCCGTCGATTACCGTCACAACCTCCGCGGCAACGACTACCGCCACCACTCCTTACAAACACATTGGGCTGCCTGCGAAGTCCGGGTTGTCCCGTCTGTTGGTAACAGTCCAAGTTACAGCTTTTAGTGCACTGTGACAGCGCGTGCAGCAAACGAGCTGCACGGAGAAGGGAGTCAAAAAGTACACCTCCCACGTTAGTGGGAGGTGCTGATGATGTGGTTTGGTGTATGAGTGGCGTATGCGTTAACGGGGGAATAATTGGTGTTTTCAGCGGTCGACTGGCGAATTTAGATCCAGACTGTGATGGCTCCTTTATGACACTCAGTCACACTCCCTTTTATCTTATCCTGGTGTACGCATTTGAGCGGCAGGCCATGCATGTGTTGTGGCAGATGGGCTCCAAAGTTCAGTCACTGCGCCCACTCCCTGCACCGGACAACTGGCCAACTAGGACAGTGGACCTGTAGCTTGACCCCCACGGCTTCTTCTCAATGTGGCCTCTATGGCAGTCGCCCAAATGGGATCCGAGCCACCCCCGTTTTTTTCTTGGTGTGAAATCTTGTTCGAGATTCGGGTTCGTGATGTCGACACAAAATGTGCGTCTCAGGGAGGAATTCATTTCAGGCAATCAGTCCGCAATGGGTTCAAATTATTTGGAATAATCCTTAAAACGGTTGACATAAGATTGAAACTGCATACCCGGGTCTTTGATCCGGCACAAAAAGCCGTCAACTGTGGCTTTCTTACTCGACAGCGTGGGGGTGCTCCATGACAGAACGCCCCTCAAAACGAACACGTCAAAGGCTGGGAGGACATAAGTACTCTTCACATCGCCATTCCGAGGGGTCCAGCAAGCTAACCTCTACAACGTGGCCTGAGCTGTGATACCGCGCACGCGCACCCAGACTTCAAGGCTCATTTCCTCATGCGCCCAACTTCTGCGCCTTGAAGGGAGGATAGCCTGCCCTCTCGAGCTTCATCAGAGTGCCTCTACGCTTGCACTTCCTCCTTTGGGGCAGCTAATAGTGGCCAAAAGTAAGGCGCCTATCTAATAGTATGTAAAAGCACCATGATGCATGACTAAACCAGAGCCATTGAGGCCCACTTGGTTTACAGCAATCACAGGGTAGACATCAACCAGGCATTTCGAGTGATCTGTTAAGAGGCGCCGTGGCACTAAGCTTCTGCGCCATCGTTGGCAGAAATGACGGTTATAGAGCCGGTCTATTCAGTCTTGTGGTCGCGGAGGACGTTTATTCGGGCTGTCAGAGTACCATAACTCAGGATTGGCTTTCCATGCTAGTGCCCACACCCTCCCACGTCACGTTACGGCGACTAAACACGATCACCAGCCACCGGCAGACCACCCTCTATTCCTCTCCCTATGCCTTCAACTAAACTGTACCTCCTATTCTCACATGTTCGAACTTCTTCAACCTCCCACCACGACTACTGTTAAGTGGCTGTTATCAACTTTGCTGCTATACAACAGCTTATTATTGTACAAACCTGAGTGGCCTTCATGCCTTTGCCCTGCTCCTTCTGCAGTTTACACAACTCGTCACTTGAAAAGCAATTTCTGGACTTTGTTGACATCGCTGTAGAGGAGGGGCTTTTAGAAGCTGTGGGGGTCGCTACCCTTTATTTCCGGGTAGTAACAAATGCACTATAAGGATGGCGAGATGCTTATCCTCCGTGACCGACTAGCCCCGACGCCTAAACAGTCCAGGAGAACAGGCGCCCAGGCGGACTACTTCTAACTCAGACATGAGACCAACCAATGACAGCTAAATTCACTGGGTGATCACGCCTATGCTTACTAACCAATTAAAGCTGTTGAGTTTCGGACGTTTTATTGGTTACCAGGGCTTTTGATCCAAACGACGTTCAGCCAATCAACGTCCAGTTTTCTCCGAATAGGTAAGTTTTGCTAGCCTTGATTTTATTCGCTGACCATAATATCCCTCTGCACGTTGTGAATGGCTAGATGTCAAGGAGAGCCAATCAAAATGCGACAACGCAATTCCAAAACTGAGACATACGCTATATAAACCCGTTGAGGACAATGGGCCGCGAACATCGTCTCAGTACGCACCGCAATGGCACGAACAAAGCAGACTGCCCGCAAGAGCACTGGTGGCAAGGCCCCACGCAAACAGCTCGCCACGAAGGCTGCACGCAAGAGCGCCCCGGCTACCGGTGGTGTGAAGAAGCCGCATCGCTACAGGCCCGGAACTGTCGCCCTGCGTGAGATCCGTCGCTACCAGAAGAGCACTGATCTCCTGATCCGCAAGATGCCTTTCCAGCGCTTGGTCCGTGAGATTGCTCAGGACTTCAAGACCGATCTGCGGTTCCAGAGTTCGGCTGTCTCGGCTCTGCAGGAAGCCAGCGAGGCCTACCTGGTCGGCCTATTTGAGGACACGAACCTGTGCGCCATCCATGCTAAGCGCGTAACGATCATGCCGAAGGACATCCAGTTGGCACGCCGCATCCGTGGCGAGCGCGCCTAGGCTGCTAGACTGTCCGTCTGAGAACGATGCAATGGCCCTTTTTAGGGCCACTACTCTTGATTGCTGTTACTCCCTTGTTGAGTTTGTCAGGGTGGGGCCTAACGATAGTGGCGGGGTTGTGTCGGCCACGTTGGGCATCCGTAGGTTATCGCGACGTCCGTCAGTTGCTTAATCGCTTACAAAGATCAGCTTAGTCGGCAGCTCGGTCGAGGTCTTAACGTCTCCCGAGATGTGCACTTGGCCGACGCCGCAGATCAGCCCAGGCGGCAGTGTGAGTGCATCGAGACGGTTAGGCCGACTGGCTAGTGCTTGCCTCCGATATCAGGGGCGGTTTGATTGCCGAGGGCGGTCACCAACTCAATTAGGAGACGTGGTGTCGGCTTGGCCCAGACGCAGGTGAGACGTAAAGGGGGGTGCGCGTGGTCAGACTTTGGGAACCTGTGTCCAGAAATGTTTGCCCATGGTGTGTTCCAAGTTGAGTAGTGCGGGTGCCATACTCTTCGACCAAGGTTTTTGATGGTGCGGTTTCCCGCGGATGCCGTAGTGTGGAATCTAAACACCACGAGGTAACTGAAGGTGGACCCGCAATGACCGCTCGAATTACTCGTTGGTCCCAGATGGTGATTGCCAGCAAAATCACCTGATGTAGGTTTGGGGCCCTCACGTCACAGTACTTTGTGCGAGTTGGTTGTCGGCGTGATAGACCTAAGCGTCCGCACCCTATTAACGGTGCCGCCGCTAGTTCGGAACTGCCCATTCGCTAGTCTGCTTCTTAGCTAACCTTCGCAAAGGGCTGTCCCACCTGCGGACGGGCCGGTTAGTCAGCAGTTAGACTAACAGGTAGTCCATCTGACGGGCAAGCTGTGAAGGTTGTGCAGTGGAGGATGTGGTCTTGGTTCGGCCTCACCAGCGATCCAGAGGGAAGACGGGTTGCCCGTTAGCCTAGCTGCTGGCTACCCGGCGCGTCCACAGGTGGCGGATAGTGGGACGACCTTCAGTGAAGGTTAGCTGCGAAATAAGCAGACCCAGGTCTGACGAATAAGCAGTCGCGGACCAGCAGCGACATTGCTACCAGGGTGCGGTGGGCTGAAGTCTGGCACGCTGAAAGCCTTATAAAATGTCGCAAAGCCCAATGACGGCATTGTGACATGGCGACCGTAAACCGCCATTAAATAAGTTTACTTGCCACCGCTGGCTTGGCAGCAACAAGCGTAATAGACCTAGGCCTCCGCACCCCGGTAACAGTGTCGCCGCTGGTTCGGGACTGCCTATTCTCTAGTCTGCTTACTCCTTAGCTAACCTGCGCAAAAGGGCCGTCCCACCTGCGGACGGGCCGGTTCGTCAGCAGTTAGGCTAACAGGTAGCCCATCTCCCTTAGAATGTTGCTGACGGGCAAGCCGAAGGTTATGCAGTGGGGGATGTGATCTTGGTTCGGCTACACCAGCGTGCCAGAGGGTACCATGCGGCATCTTCCACCTAGGCATTCCGCCGCTCCCTGCGGTCACCTGCCTGCTTGACCAATGTGTTCTCTATCCCCGTTGACTTCTGCGTGGATAAGTCGGGTCTCTTGTCTACTCGTGTTTGTGATGTAAGCCACCCCGGCGGACGGCGCGCACACGTGCTTCGCTAGCAGCTGCTATAGGCATTTCCATCATTATTTACTTTTTCAGCTTACTGACTACCGCCGTCTTTTGCGGGGCGTGCGTATCTCATGGATGTTAGGCTTGGTCAACTCGTAATGTATAAGCCGCTCCCCTAGCAGTCTCCTAGTCAACTCGTTACAACTTATCAAGTGGCAAGCTAGTATAAACCGTTAATGTAAATGCCAATCTTCCACCCCTTCTCTAGACTGACCTACGGCCCTTCAGTGAGCACTTAATTGTTATAGCGCATACACGAGGCACAGCCCGCGGAGGAAGTATTAGCAGATCTCAGATGATCACCAATTTTCCAAATCACGAAAAACTAGTGGTGATCTAATCAATGAGTCAACAGAAGTCATAAGCCTTTATTGAAAAGAGGATTTATACGAAAATAAGCTATGTCGCGATTCCATTTGATACAGTTTTTGCTTTAGTTTTTCATACTCGCGAAGCTTCTCTTGATACAGGCCCAGTTCGTTTTCCCAGGAAGCGTAGAAGTAGTCACGCCAGGCAGATAGGCGACAATACTCCTCCCACACAGCACACTGACGAGAAGTAAGTTGTCGAACCCCAACATCTGACTCAGCAACAGTAGCGGCATCCGAGGCCTTTGGAGCAACAGCGTAAGCAATATCCGTTCTTGGGGTTGTAACTGTCACCGGCATCTGAGTGTTCTGGACGGGGTCGTCTCCCACTGCTTTTTTATCGGTGCAATTTTCTAGTGAGTGATCAAATGGAGGGCCCTGTAGACGGTCATTCGCCGAGGTGGTTTGATCAATAAGCTCCGATAGACAGCGAATGGCTTCCACCTCCAGATCATGAGGCAGATGGAAGGGCGTTAGACTGGGGTGCGCGGCCGCACAATCATTGTCCACGTTCACTGAGAGATTCAAAAGTTCCTGGTAAGAGAGAAGAAGCACTCTCGAACAAACGTCCAGCTCATCGTTCAACACCTAGAAACGAAATTCAGCAACTTACGTGGTTCTCCATGGCGTCAGCATAGGCCAGTATGCTCTGCATTAGACGTGGAGGGGTCCTTCTAATGCGGCGGTCATTTGGTGGTGAACGAGTCGACCTAATCCGCATCGCCGACCCGGAGGAGCATTTTGATTGCTCAGAAGGCGAAGTAACAGGCAGGTTATCCACTGGGTTCAACGGAACTGTGGGTGGTTTTCTGCGATTGGTGATTTTTGTAACAGTCACAAGTTCCGTAGTGTCAACTTGGCAGTCGGAGTCGGCCAGGTTTGATGGAATCGGTTCTGAATAGGAAAGTAGCAACGAATTATGAAGGATTAAGTTTT
>CACRXP010000242.1:741052-758296 GCA_902702965.1 Spirometra erinaceieuropaei | reverse complement strand
TGCAGTGAAAGGATCGTAAGCAGTGGAAGGCTTTGAAGCGTTCTCCTTGATCAAGCCCACTGGAAATATAGCTGACCGGCCATCCACGATGCCGCAGAGTATCGCAGAGTTGCTGTGCACTGAGTAGTAAAAAAATTGTGGTAAGGAAAAGCATGCGAATTTCTGCTGTAATTATGAAGGAAATAGCTCGGGATGTCAGTTGGAAGCAACGGTCCAGGAGGATTTCCGAGAAACCTACTCAGAAATAAACAAGTTGGTGGCAGACAGTTATGAGAGCCATGAGGCTCATACAGCGGAAACTCGATGACCAGAATGTTCCAGTGTTGGAGTCCAAAAAGCCAAGAGCAAAACGCAAAAAACGCAAGAAAATATCGTCTCGGGAGCATCTCCAAACACGGATAACAACTCAGTAAGTACAGACGCGGGTATCGGTAAGAACAGGATAACTATAACGAAGCCGCCGATAAGGGCAGGTTTGATTTCACGCAAAACGGCTTAAACGATGTCACAAAAATATTACCGGTCGCCGGAGCCATCTCTCCTATTCCACTTGCTGAAAGTGACGGGATTTCTCCTTTGCCAATGGACGATATAACTAGGTCATCCAATCTACCGTCGCTCTCTTGTTCTCGCAACCAACCCGAGTGCATTTTAGAGCACATATTTGAATGCGAAAACAGGAACTCGTGGGTAGGAGAGGTGGGAAAACACCCTAACAGGAGTCTGATGTCATAGGCAGCCCCAATGGGTCGTTCAGGTAAGTCAGTCGACAGCAAAAGGACTCCGTAAATCGTCCTCGCAATCGTACAGAGAATTCGCTGGAAAGAAAAATAAAGAGTACCGGACCGCCAACAGTGTGTCTCATTGTTCAGGGCATGTCTGCCTCGAATGCAGTCAGACCTGAAGACCGTGTCTCGGAAGATCTTGCTTCTTTTAATGGTCTACTAAACCAATTACTTCAGACAAACACAAAAATAAAAGTGCTGAAAGCATTCCGTATCGGAAAAATGAGTGAATGCAGGACGGAAGCACTACCACCTTGTTCTCTCAAAGTTATGCTGGAGAACAAAGAGCAAAACAAGTTGATTCTGTCCAGAAAAGTCAGACGCAGAAACACACATAAGCAGGCTTTTTTCAACCAGACTACTCCCCCGCGGAACGGCTGAAACGTTAGGACAGTGACAGTGACAAATGCAGCCGGAAATTCGGCAGGCGCAAAAGTGACGTGCTCGTACACAAATGCCCAAAGACTCATTACGAAACTTGCCGAGACTGCCGAGAGAAGGGATAAAGCTGCGTACTTTTCACAGTTTTTCCAATCGGATTACACAAAGGAGACAAGGTTTCTTCTTCTCTCCACAGAAGAACTGCCACCTCCGGACATATGTAATATACTCTTCTCAGGAGGTATTTTCCGAAGAGAATTAGAGGCATTGAACGAATCGAAGTCGCCAGGACCACATTCCCGGAATCCAATAATTCCGGTCCGTTTATGTCCAGTCTGTGGTCATCATATGCTGCTCACGCAGTCCTGGATGCATGCGGGGCGGTAAACTGGTGGCAGTAACCCTTCTGTGTGCGTATTTGGGTATTGGGTTGCTGCTGTTGCCAGTCCTAGTATGCGCATGTGTTCACGCTGATGCTAACGTGTATGCGTATATTACTGTGTCACAATTTGGCACTTTGGCGGATCGTTTAGTCCCCCAATACCGGTAGTGATGTTCGTGAATTGTGTGATGTCACTGTTATTGGCATAGCGGACGGATCATTTCTAACTTCGCTGGGGATTGGCTGCCCACCAAGTTTATACGGCAATACTGGTTCCTTTGAGTCCCAACAACAATCCGAAGTTGGTAAGGCGTCTGTACCGATTACATGGTTGACCTAGTTATTCGAAATGCGTAAGAGAACTAGGGCACATGCTTGAAAAGAGCAAGTGATTCCAGGATGATGGCCATTTCAGGCTTATTAGCCACCACGAACCAGTCATACTTCAAACTCTGATTTGAGCAACTCGGACGCTTGGGCCATTGAACGCTAAGTCACTCAACCATAGACCCGTTGTCTTGTCAGTTGCTACTAAGAACAGTGAGTAGTGTGTTTTTCTTCTAACGTCAGACTTCCTCACGGTTATCTCCAGTGATTTAAATCCAGCTAACCAGACAGCGTTATACGGTAACCTTGGGAGTTTTTGAGGATGGCAGCTTCAGTTCTCGTAGCCATTTCAGTTTTCCAACCCATAATGAACAGGTTGCTGCAGCGCAACAAGACCCAAGGTAGAACGCTGTCTTAACATGCTGCGTTGTATAATTTCCGAGGAAATTAATGCGCGAACTTGGAAACAATCCTGCGGAACAAAGTTTCCTCAAGCTCAGTCCGAAAGTTAAGATATTAATAGGGAAGCTGAAAGCCGTCAGCTACTGTGGAATAACTGCGTAATATTCACAAGCTGCCAGCAGACAGTCAGTAGTATGCAAATGCCAAATGGTCCACCATACTGGCGGCATAGATACTAGCTAGTACCTGGTCAGTGGACCTTGACCGCAACAGTCACTGCAGAGCTGCCATTACAAACGGCGGACATGAGGGACTGGCGGATGAGAATTAGAATTCACCACTAGAGGTTTTGTATAAAAAAAAACAACGCTAGGCCAGAAATGGCAGTTCATTAAGAAAAAAAGTCGAAAGCAGCACTTAAAAGGAGTTTGAAGACGGATAAGGCACAAAAATCGAGATCGAACGAACCTATTATGGAAATTCGAGAAAACGAGACACTGTCTGAAGGAAACCGCACTAAGTATGGTGCACAGCTTCTTGACCTTTGCATTGAATACGTCCAAAGGTGCCGATGAATTTGAATGCACAAGGGTGAAGAATTGCCTAACACCTGTGTGATAGGAATATTTGGAAATACTTTTAGAAAACGGGAACAGGGTAGGTTGCGCTTGTGGTCAAGAAGTTCATAGAAAATGAGCCTACCAAGGAGGGAAGGATCACCGGCCGACATGCGCACTAATGCCGGCGCATTCAGGTAGCGAGGTAAATGTTGTTCAACAAGGTAGTCCGTGTAGGTCGCAGACAGAGCCAGAACCTGTTTCACCTCCGGCAACGACCACCAGATATAATTTATGGCCGCAGGAAAAGTGTTTTTGCCGGAGAGAAGGTCGGCCTCGTTTTCTGCACACAGCGTGTAGTTTCCACTAAAGAGAAGGTCAGCTTCATCGAGTACGAGTAGACGTACACTGTGGCAGCTCAGGTGGCCGGCATGAATGAGGTACTTAAGGCGACCAGGGGTACCAACAGCAATGTGGCAGTTGACCAATTTCTGAATATCTTCTGATAAAGGCAATCCTGTAAAAAACGATTCCGTGATTACCAAAAGTAAAAAAAGCAGAAAATTGTGGTATTAAAGACAAGCAGAGAATACATCCGAACGTGTGTGATTCGAAGTTGGCGGGAGGCGAGGAACAATATAAGTAGGCATGATGATCTACCTCCAACAAACAGGTGGCACTGAAGTCCTTCAATAAACTGCCCCAGTTGGCGAATCACGTTCACAGACTGCAGTGCGACCTCACGGGTAGGAGATAGGACGATAGCTTGAACCGCGTTCTTCTCCGGACTCACTGCCTCCAGGAGAACAACAGAGAACACCACTGTCTTGCCTGTACCCGCTTTAGCCTGTCGGATGCAAAAAAGGAGGAAGAGGAAGGAGAAAAGGAGGCATATGTTTAAGTAACATGGAGAAAACTGAAATTTAAAGGTAAAATCACCATCTACAAGGCAATTAATTCTGCAGTTCAGTCCCCTTGTGCTGTCCTGAAGGATGAAAGTATGCATGGAAAGTGGACTATCGGTCATAGGTGATGTAATAGGATGCATAACTACGGAAATATGTCCGTCACTAAACATGAAGTGACGTGAGGTTGGGAAAAAACGGACGCCTGTTTTTTTTCCCATTACCAGCTTATGCAATCATCAGGTCAAACAGTGCCCAATTTTACAGCAGAAACACGGAGTCTCTGTAAAACTACCAGAACATATACCGACTAACAATTAAAAATCCGTTTAATTGGCCCTTTCACGCTGTCGGAGCTTGACTTACCAGAGGAAAGCCTTACTCACGCTACAGGGACAACTATTGCTACAAGACTACGACTACTAGCCAATGACAATGTGACACGGATTTCAAGACCTCTCATTGCGTATTCGAAAGCGTTGGGGGCCTAATGAGAGAGGATGAAATGACGTTTGGGTAGCTTCAACGTATTCATATTTTCGAAGCGCGACGGTGCAGCTTTCGTCCTAAACCAGACGAACATGGACAAAGATAGCCAAATGCTGAGCAACTTTGGTCAAACGCACCTATAGCCTGGAAATAAGGGACGAATGTATGGAGAAGAGGCAAACAGGTTACAAAACTTCTGACAGGAAAAAAGACGATAATAGTTACAGTTAAGACGTCTGCTGAACATAAGTCAGCTATCGGAACCACTAGTGCGAAGGTAAAAAAATACCGGCATATCGAATAATGTAACGGTCTCCGCTGAAGTACCTGAACAATCATGTCCAGGCCCATCCTTCCAAGGGGAATGGCATTTACTTGAACGGGAGAGGGTCGCTGAAAGCCAGCAGCATGCAAGCCCTTCAGAACGTTCACTGAAAGACCCATAGATGCAAACGAAGGGGAGCTCTTAGATCTTTGAGATGGGAGAGGGCCTGTGTCGGTCCGTGAGCCAAAACCAGGCAGTAAAACGTCGTCTGTGCGTTCCTGTGCATCCAGGTCGTGAGCTATCGGGATAGTATCTTTTCCATCTTCCACCTCTTCAATTTCGTTAACACAGACAACTTCTGCTTCATCCATCAAACCAAGCGTCAGCACAGGAGCGTACCTAAAAGCCAGTAAACGATGAATTGCAATAGGTTTGTCAGACACATAACACCACACTCTTTTATCCCCAAAGGTTCTCGCTCTTTAGACGTATAACTTTAAACAAATTCGAGGATGGAACCTATCAATTTTCGGACGACAAGTTCATAACACTAAATAATCTATACTTCTGTGTGCGCGCATCCACGACCCCAGGACCATTCATCAACGCACTTTCGACTTTACGACCTGTCTCAAGTGAGGAGACAGGAGGCAATCCACAGGTAACAAATGTTCACGCATATATTTTCACTTGGTCTTTTTGATACTGAAAGTGTACAGGGTGTCGAAGGTCAGTTCATAAAAAATAGTGAAATATGTGGAGTCAAACGCAAATAATCTTGTTCGACTTCATCGTCACAGGAAACATGAGGGGTTATTAAATTTAGAAATGTGAAAGTGCACAGGGACCCAGCAAAGATAGAGACTGAATACGAGACTTGAAGTGTGTCGGGCTCCACTTATGCGCCTGATTGATTTGGAATAATATGCATCTTGGCAGTAACAGTGATATGTAAAGTTCAAAAGTAAAATGTACGGGAACTATGTTTAACGGGGAGGCAGGTGGTAAGGTTGCAGTACCTAACATCTTGACGTACTACATTTCAATAATGGCGCTGACTACCAGGCGAAATGGAGTCGCTTCGCTGGAGAGATTTACTAGAAACAACGAACAGGTTCTGTGCCACTGCTCGCGCAGCGAATTATTCAACTTTTGGTTGCGAAACACATAGATGGATCAAAGTCTCAGTGATAATGCGGATAGCCATAACGGTTGGTTATAAAGTAGCGCCGTAGAAGAGTGGTTAGTACGAAAAGGTAATGGAAATCAAAGTTGTCGACAAACAGCCCTCTCGGCATATCTGACGCATTGCAAAGATCGCACAAAATCGGGCTACTATCCAATACAAGTAGGTTGGATGCCGACGTAATTTTCTAGTGCAGGTATCGACAATGGATGGCGGACCCAACAGTTCGAAGCCTCAGCCAGAATAATACGTTCGTTTCAGCGAATACCGCGCAGAGGGTCACGATTCCTGACGATGAGTTCGGAAAAAGGTTTGCCAGCTTTAAATGACATCCACACCTGCGTTAAGAGGCAGGATAGGTGCACAAGTAGAGAGGGGCTGGACGGCGGGCAGTTGAGCCAGTGCAAGTTATTGGTCGTCTGAGGGGAACATTACGGCTTACGCAGTCCCTAAATCCCTATCACAAAGAAGGTTGGCTAAACTTGAGTATCCACCTCTAGTCAGTACGTAAATCTCACTGTGAAATTCCCTTTTTGGGAAGCCACTTTCGACAAAGCCCTCCCAAGGGCAGTATTTCTGCAATAGGCAGGAATAAGCAGCCGAACCTCTAATACACGCACTCCAAGACAATGGCCAGAAGGCTACTCCAACAAGTGTACTACATGGCTCAAGTGGTGTACGTTGGGCCTCCGAAAGGCACTTATATGATTCTGATGCGGTCGTTTACTTTGGAAGGATAACCGTTAAAGTGCTGTTTCCTCCGTGGGTCTCAGGATACCCAGGGTCAGAATGCCAAAGTCAAACGGGCGTCGACGGTGTGGAAAACAATGTGACAGGTAAAACGCTCCTCGATCCAGTTCTCGTCAAGTTTTCTAAGTGGCTCTATACAGGTAAGAAGTTCCCATCGTGGTAAGTGATAGCGTTCCGCAGCATCGGTACGCGAGCCCGCACAAAAGGCTGGACGAAGACAAAAATGAATTATGTGATGTCCTCTCGACTAGCTCCAGTAGTAGGTTATTCCCGTAGTGAAGTGAGACTTTGATGTGCAAATAAGGGGGCTAATGAGAGGAGGGTGAACTACATGACTGATTTGGCATTTGCTTCCAACAGTGGAACGCCTGCGGATGACAACAGTGACCCCAGAGCACATGCGCCATATGAGGGAATGACACGAAGATCCCCGGAACTCTGGGAAATCCCTTCATGTGTTCACAATGCACAAGCAGTGCTTGAGACGAATACCCTGTAACCTTATTCACGTTTGACTACTACATTATCAGGGCCAAAAACCTTACTATGCGTACAACACTTTCGGCTTTCAAGTAAAATGGTCATGCATGCGCCTGTGGTAGTGATGATGATGGTGGTGTTGGCGACGTTCAATGGGGCATGGTTCCACATTGGCGCGTTCGTTGTAGCGTAGTGACTTACGATTAAACAAGTGCTCGTTAACTTTCAATATTTGCCTGCGGAATCAAAACCCAACTAAAGAGCTGGCTCCTTCCATTGACTTTTGTAACTTAGTGGACAAAAGAACTCCTCGGTTAGTGATGCATTTAAAAAGATCTCACCTGCCTCCACGCATTCGCGAGGAGATGAACGTCGATCCGTGATTCGCCAGCGTGGTCACGAACGTAAGTGGATACTATAAGACTTGATATCGCCGCATATCCTAAGGGGAACCCACCTGCCTTTGAGAAATCAGGACAATAGGCTCACGGTCGTCAATATCCCAGCCTTTTTATTTTTATGGGAATGAGCACTTTTGTTTCTGTTGGCACTGGCAGGCGCCATCTCAAAGGAACTGATGGCTTTGCAAAAGTATACGTTCAAACCATGTAGTGCTTTCGCGTGAATAAATTATACAGTTTCTAAAAATTGAGCTAACATGTGCTCTGGTTTGGTGTAAAGCATACCAGTTCTCTAGGTTTTGCTGCAATGCTTTGAAGTGAAGGGCTCATCCGGGCCAATAAAAGTAGTTAAGAAAATATCCGTCTAAGTTGGGTATATCAGAAGCACATTAAAACGCAATCCATTTCGTGAAAATATACGCACGCATAGGAAAAGTCATTAACAAATTGCGTGGTGGGTTCTTATAACATGGAATGACTGATTAAAGTTCTGACGCTTGTGCATTTTTTACGAAATACATATTCCTCGGCAATGTGCTCTATCCGTTTTAGAGCCCCTAACCTGTCCTTATGTTGAGGCCAAAAACGTACGCATATAAATATTACTGCTGTCTTCAGCAAAATGAGTAAAACGGATTTGGGGATGTCTGTTACCGTAATAAAAACGCGGTACTTCGAGAGGATGTCACGGAAGAAGGGTGGCAAGAACAGTCTTAAAAAAGGAAGGGTGACAAACGCCCTTCTGGCCCTACTGACAAGAACTTGAAAGCAGCGGTTGAAACAAAGGTCAAATGTGCTTATGTAACCTCACCTGAAGTAAGCAAACCCCATTCACCTCTAATACGGGACCGGTGGTAATAGGGGGTTTTTACAGGTGGGGCCGGGGAACGCACAGGCGACGAGGTCAAGTAGTTGTAAGCAAAAGAAAAGCTATTGGGAATGCGCGGTTGTACTTTGACTAGTTGAGAAATAATTGCGCTAACCCCTAACCCTAAATCCTAACCCTGGCCCCTAGTTTTAACCCCTAACCCCAACAGTATTGTGTCCATCAGGTGGGGCTAACAAACCATATCTTACCGAAACAAAACCCCGCCGAGCGGTCTGTCAATATCGCATATGAGCGTTTCCAGGCACCTACAGGCCACCGGAAAAACAATAAATAAACACTGAATAAAAACACGAAATTACGTCGGTTTGAAACTTCTTCTGCGCTTCTTATTGACAACGAAAACGACCGATCTACGAACCGCATTACAAGGTGCAGCAAACAATGATTCTAACAATCACGGTCGTCCAGCACAATTATTTCACATGGAACTCAAACTCGGACCGAGATCGAGTTCGCCGTTCAGTACTCTACGGGGTTGTCCACAACTGCCCCCTAAAAGCTGGCGACTCGATCGCAGCAGATAGACATTCTCACATAATCGAAGAAATATACTAAGAGTTGTCCATATAATGGCCGCTTGCGGTGAACATAGTGGGTCAATCATACTGCGTGACAATAACCGCTCAAAAAGGGCCGCGATTAGTGTCTGTTGTACACACCAGATCTGCGGCCGTGAACTATCACCCTTTAAATACTGCGGCCATTCTGTCCGGGAAGATCCCTGCTAGTGAAACGATAGTCAAAAAGTCCCGACAGAGAAATGGCCGCTCTCAGAATTCTTCCAGAATTGTAGGAATAAGGCTCTCTGACACCCAAGGAAAAACTTGGTTTCTGCTGTGCGCATTTCAATTAATGAAGCTCTGCTTCTAAAAAAAGTTTATTCGAAGCTGACTGACAGAATAGGCTATTGTATACGTTATAGCTTAAAGGCTACTAGAAAACTACTGCGATAAGTGAAGATAAGGGAGCGCAATGCATTACCTACGTGGATATTTTTTGATGCATGAAAGTGAATGAGGATGGAGAAACACCCAATCATTGGCAAGTATGTCACCGTATGGGTTTGTGCCGGCGCCCATCTCATGCTGAACAGTACTACAATTAGTCGCATTCATGGCCATCGAGAATATTACACAGACCTAAGGCTATTGGCCACCAGGTTGACAGATGAGAAAGACGCTGGTGGTAGGTTCCTGGGTGACGAGGGAAATCCGACACACCGGAAGTTTACAAGGACGGGGCGGTTTCGCGATCTCCTGAAGTCTTTCACTTCCTGCCAAACACAAAACGCCTCTGAGCAACTGGTCCGGACCGCCATCCCAGAAACCACATCGTTCGGATCCTATTTCGCAGCGGCACCTGCAGTAGACAAGCCCCAACCGCCTGTCATACGAGACCGGTGGTAATACGGGGTTTAACATTAATCCCTAACTCTAATCCCAACCCCTAACAGGTGCGGCTACGAAATAAGATTTTACCACCGCATGTTACGAACACCTCAATGGTTACTGCACATACGACCCAGAGGGTTGCTGCGAGACTGTAGTGGTCATATAACGATCCCAGGAGTTGACGATTTGACTGGCTTGCAGTAGCAATCAGGATAAAAAAGACCCACAACTGAGTACTCCTTTAGTAAGAAACTTGATATCTCGGCTTCAATTGCAGAAGACGCGCAAAGCAGTTGACGCGAAGTCACTGGGAACTAATCTGGCCCAGGGACGAGTGAACGGCTGGAACCTGTCATTAAGGACAAAGCCTCACTCAAACTCCTTGACTGCCTGCGGCTATAGAGTTAAGGGGTAAACAAAATTTTCATTCCGCTTCCTGCCACCTACATAGACCTACCGAATTCCTAGTGTATCGTCGATAAGGGTGACTGGGTCCAAACTTATAGTACACCTGAATAAGTCAATCTAACGGCAGTCCATAAAACACTTGGTGGTAATCGTCCCCCTCCCTTACTCGACACTTCTGTCCTTCCCACACAATCGTAGCGCTTGCGACAGGCAGGATACTGGACTGCTAGCCCCGACTTAGTGGTATCTCCAGGTTTCGTGCTTTATGTCAAATTGACGGTGTAAAGTGATTAGAATTAAAGTGTTTTTCAGCAGCCCCTGCGTGTACCGAAGACAGCGCCATTGATTATAAAAAATTAGTGCCTCAACAACTACATACGCAACGAAAGAACTAAGAAAATGTAGGGAAAATTTGACTGACGCACAGGCAGATCTTGCGGTTCCGATGTATGCTAATCCACTGCAACCCCTTCACTTAGGATTATTCTCGGATGGAAAACAGATGAAGACCAGCAGTCGCTACGAATGCGAAATCTGCGTCCCGGTAGAGGGATTTGAGGAGGAGAATTGCCAAAAAGTGTAGCTTAGAAGACCCACTCACCTAAAAGAGCAATGAGTTTGGCTGTAGGGCGCGGTCCGGCGGGGGGAAGAGGTCGCATAAAGACAATAGAATCGAAGGCATTTATACAGACCTTTATTAAAAATAAGTCAATAGAAATCGTGTACATAGGCTCCACAAGTTGACCGTGGAACACAACAGGCACGGCCAGAAGTCCAGAGTCGGCAGGCCTGATACTTGAGATGAAAGTGTGACAGCAGCAGCAGCGGCGGCGGCAGCAACAAACATTTTATTTTCAATATGGAGCAAGTAGTTACCATTTAGAAAAGCGAAAGCACACCCGGGGCTGTACAAAAGCTCGTTCGTCAGACATAATTTAAGGCGATAGACAGGGTGGGACATCGTTCTCAGGGCACGATTCTGAAATGGGCCGAGACGAGGGCAGAGATAAAATGAGAACAAACAGTGACAGAGTGGGCACAGGAACATGGGCTAGATTGGCTCACTGACGGGCGGGAGGCGGGTAAAAGGGAAATTCTTGTATGTATACAGAACATTCATCCATCTTATGACGACTGAAGCCATGGCCAATGGTCTGAATAGTTTCAAACCTCTCTGCTGTTTGCTTTAGTGACTGGTGGAAGAGGCGGTTTGAGTCAGGAGAAGCTAAGCCAGCAAGGCAGGTTAAAATTGCTGCTTAATAAATGCTACCTTCAAGAGGTTGCAGGGTCTGAAGTAGACGGGATACTGATAAGGATGGAGTCGATTGGGTTGCCAGAGGCATCGGTAGCCATGACAGTAGTGGTGCCCGGGACAGTTGGCAGCATCGGAACAACGGAGACGGGCGAACCAGTCGGCATGCCCTGTAGACTCATGCTACTCACTAAGAGGGTCGAGGATGGTTGTTGCTGCAAACTGGTGGCTGTGGAATCAGCGGGTGACTTCTGTTGTTGCAACAAATTGGGCTGCTGCTGTGGTGGTTGCTGCTGCTGTTGTTGTTGAACAACTGGGGGAGCATAGCGCCAGATGCAGACCAAATTGTTGTCTGTTACAGCTGCCAGAAAATGACCGTCCGAACTCATCTCCACAGAGTTCACAACGGGGTTTCGGAAACCCGAGGTAATTGACTCCTTCAGCTGCTGATCTTCGTCCCGGTTGCCTTGAACCGAACATTCAGGCCATTCAAGGATCTATAAAACCAGTTGCGTAGGCATAAAATGAGTGGTAATATCCAACAAGCAAAACATGCCAAAACAGACTCCTGGAAAGGCCAGAGAGACAAGAAGTCGGCTGCGACTGCCGTATCGCTTTCTTAACAGTTCTAGAAGGCATGCAAAGGATGTGGAACAAATACCAATTGTCAATGAAACCTGGAGGTTAAACAACAAAACCTAGTCAGGCTAAGAAATGAGGTCACCGAATGTAGCCCAATTTTAGAGGGCAAATTAATGAGCGTATACTGGGTGCAATAGCTTTGCGATGCACGCTAATACTGCTAGCTGTAAAAAACCAAATAGAAAAACCGATAAAAAATGGTATCTTGGATTTCCTAAAATCCAAATGATTGCGAAAAGGCAGGGTGAAAATAGCAAGTTGACCAACGAAGAACAGACCTTAATGGGTTTTACAAAGAACTTTTTTCGACTTGAGGAGTGTAGATCGTCCAAATATGGATCAAGATCATAGATCCAAATTGCACCTTCGTTGTCGCCACAGAGAACTGCACCCAAGTTCTGTCGCACAGACACGTTAATGTAAATTTCATCAGTCTTCTGCCAGTACAGGTGACCACGCATTTCGATCGGGACCACTCGCTGCAAACCTGGTGACCAAATGAAATAATGTGTACGGATTACGCGACGAAAGAGGGAAGAAATCGGCACCAGGAATTAAAAACAAGCCACTTTTACAGAAGAAAGATCAACGGAAGACGATGAGGTCGTGTTTCAAAAAAAACCATATTTAAGTGCGGCCACACATGCGTTAGCGGTATACTTGATGGATCAAGAACAAGAAATATGGGGGGGAAAGTTTGTATCTGCCTTCGCGTACTCCCAAAAAATAATGTGAATGGCCGAAATCCTTGCCAACTGCCAGAAAATATCCGCATGGGAAGACCTAGACAAGTTGGCTAAATGAACCTCTAGTGTCATGTTCATTTAAATTGAAGAATTGGTCCTAAAGGGATATATTCAAGGACAAGTAAGTAGACCGCCCTTGGATAAATGGCCGAATAATAAACCAAGGCACTGCAAATACTGTCCTCAAAAGTCACCTAGACTGCAATTACCTTTTCTACGCTCCAGTACAGCGGCGAAATCGAAAACCATTATTTCGCCAGACTCCACAACCTTGATGACGAGTGCATTGTCACTCAGTTGGGCGAGGCCGTCGATGCAAACTTCGTGATCTACCTCCAATTTGAGCTCCATGTCTGGCTCTCGTTCCCGCTTTTCCAAACGCAAGTCAGTGATCTTCCATGCGAATAAACCATCTTCACATCCGGCGATTAGATAAGCATAGTGAGGCAAGAAGACAAGATTTAAAACAGGATTGACGTCCAGTCGCGGACAGCGGAGTCGCATAAGCAGCTGGTAGCGAGTCTTGTAGTCGGGTACCGATGGGATTCCAATGTCCCAGACTATTACCGACGCCTTAGGTAAATAAAACAAAGAGGGTAAGGCTCGAATATGGTCGGCATGCATGCTGGCAGATTAAGACCCATGACGAAGATATAAATAAAAAACAATTCCCCACCTTTGAGTCACCGCTAAACAGTATTGTAGGCTGAGTTTGGTGGAAGATCATCGCAGTGATGTCTTCAGTATGGCCCTTCATTTCGGCGTAGCATACGAGTTGCTCGGGATGCAGCAAGCGAATCTCCCGCATGCGGCCGGCAGCAGCGAGAATATTTGTACGCTTGTTTCCTTCAACCTCCACAGTGGTCCAGGCAATTGTGTAAAATTCCTGGAAGAACAAGGTGAGCAATTGTATTTATTATGCTCCCTCCGCGAGTAGAAGCGGAGCATTAAAAATAATGCACCAGGCCCTAAGACGCATACTCACCTCCTCCATATGTTTGAATCGTTTCATAACCTTCCCAGTCTCACAGTTGATGAGGCAGACGCATTCGCCACCGCAAGTGGCCACAATGTGTGTTGTTTCCTCAGGTCGCATAGGATTTGGCTCGAAAAGACAGCGCCATACCTTGGTCTCACTGTCACCAGCATCATTGTCTTTGGCGTGACAACGGATAAAGTGAAGGGGATCGTAGTCGATAAGGGTTGCGTCAGTGCGGAGACCCGATGACAGGTAACTGGGAGTAAACCCGTATGGCGGTTCGGCACAAAGGTCCCGCAGGCTCCTAGGGAGGGAAGAAAGCGCAGTTAAAAACTAATATTTGAAAAAAAATATTATTTGGTTAAAGACCCATCCTACCTATGCATCCCGGGAGGCTTTCGCTTCTTGGGTCGAGGTGGAAGACCCGCACCAGCGCCACCATCGCCGGAGTCCAACATCATGCGATCACTTTTCTTGGTATTTTGAGGCCGGGTGACAGTCGTGGAAATGGAATTATTGGGTGGCTTTTTGATACTGCCCAAATCGCTGGGATTAAGCTCACTCAGAGGAACCATAGACGCTGCAGTAGAAGTAGAAAGCTCCTTGCCAGCAGGAGTCTGTGGGTCAGATTTGCGCGGACGGCCGGGACCTGGACGCCTAGGTAAGATAGGGTGCATTCATATAAGCCACATATTAAAGTGTGGAAGAATGTCTGGCCTGTTTCGTGTCCTTACCAGATCACCGCACTGTGCCTAGGCATTTACATATAAACTTATCAAAGGGTCATGTCCATAGAATCTCGTCTGTCAACAATAATATCAGAGAATGAAAAAGCGCAGGCATTAGTCGACAGGTTCATATTTAGCTACAGACACAAAAAGGCAGTAATGGCGTCACTCTGGAAGTCAGCAGAGATAATGGCAAATCAAGGACGAAACTGTGATTTTTTTCGCAGAACCAAACAAGACCTATTTTAAAGAATTTGAAACGTATCAAAGTACGTACTTCCGTGGAGTGGTTTTTTGGCCGAGAGTATCCTTAACGGCCTTCTTGTATATTTCAGAAGCCATGTAGCCCTTGACGTAATCCTTGTTACGCAATTCACCAGGAAGAAACTCAGCGACCGGCCGACCGCTTATTCCACGAGGACGCACTACAGTCATCACAATCGACCGGCCCTGACGCAGAGACCGACCCAGGTGCAGCTGATAGAGTGGGCACCCCACTTGGGCCCCGTTGACCGTTGAAACCAGTTGGTACCCTCCACCTGGAGCGGGCACAAGTTGCTGTTGATGAAGACGGCCAAAATTGTCCATGAGTAGTGTCATCTGCACCTGACCATTGGACTGTGAGCCCGCAAAAGCCAGGTCCGGGAAATTGACACCGAGGAGCTCGTCAGCGGCATCGAAAAGTGCTCGCTCTCCTACAATGAGGTTTGTTTTAAGCAAGAGTCTGACAGGACAGAACAGAGTTGCGCATGATAAAATACGGTCGAGGACGTCGAAGCGACACTGATAAGGTTTGCTTAAAAGCGTAAATATTTCCAGGGTCGACAGGAATAAAATTACCCGAAAAGTTAGTCGTAAAAACGAAGCAGACAGTATCAAAAAGCATTACGAAGAAGGTTCACATCACCTGCAACGCGGGCCTCCGCCTCCTTCTCTTCCTCGTCATCTTCATAGGGTCCACCGCCGGCGGCCTGAACTGCGGTCTCATCTGAATCCCGGGCAACCTCTGCCAACATATCATTATCATCAGTGCCCAAAGGAAATCCCTCCTCGGATGCTAGTTCGACCATCTTCCGGGTACGTCGACGTTCTGCTGGCTCACCATCAGTTTCAGTACCCTCTGGACCGTAAAGCTTCGACCGGAGATACTCTTCTATAAACCGATACGCCTGAAAGATGAAAACAGGAGGTAAATTCTGCCCGAGCCGACTCGAGGTTTAAACGATCGCTGGTAATATGTTATTAGTAAGTGAAAGTACCACAGAGGGCTGTCAGCATTAAGTTCCCATACAGTGGCCACAAGCATGGAGGCGCACTTCCTAATTGACAGTATGCAAAAACCTGTTGTCAATCGATAGTTCCTCTGTAAGAGGCCATAAAGGCACTTCAGTAAAGAGATGATTTGTTTTTAAGAATTTGGCGCATAAAACCTAGCGCCTAGGTATGAGTCCAACTGGCTGACCAAGATGGAGGAAAAAACGTAAAGAAACGCATTTGCGTACCAGCAGATTTCTATAGGGACCAAGCGACTCGTCAAGCATGAAATTCTTTTCTCTCAGCTGCTGCACCATGGTTTCAATGAGTCTCATGCGTTCTTCGCGTGACTTCACGGCATGGCAGCGATCGGCGAACTCCGACTCCCATTTAGATCGGATCTGGCAGCGGAAAGTAAACAATCATCTACGAACCAGAATGCCAGATGCACAAAATCTGCCCCGCAAAACGCAAAGTTTACATGGGAAACCAACCTGAATTTTGGTATGATACTTACATGTGGTTCCATTATGGTACGAGCCTCCTGAAAGATACGAATTGTGAAATCTGAACAGATTTCTTCGAAGGCTTGACCATTTATGTATTTCAGACGAGGGCAAAAGTAGGCTAGCATTTGAGGATTGAGGAGCTAAAAGACAGAAAATAGGTACTGTACAGCATCGAGATAAGTAAAAGGGATGAGGGAGTGTTGTGCGAGTTTTAGGAATTTTACGAAGTTCTGTGGAGAAACGAAGACGAACACTAACTAGTAATGAAACAATAGAACAGAATCTAGCCCTCCGCAAAGAACTTGGCACTACGCCACTGGGCTCGTGCTGTCAATCGACCAGTTAACCTTCGAATAACGGACTACGATGTGGGAGGAATTAAAGAGGAAAGTGAGGCACGGCGACTACATAAGCAGACGATCGACCTTGGTATGACAGTACTTAAATTCCTAGTAGACTAAGTGTTGGGTTTTGGAGGCCTTAACTAAGATAAGAACGTGACGCAATCCGATTTGAACTGCAACTGCTTCCTGTCCTACCATACTGGACTTAGCTTACTGCGGGGTACAACAGTTCAGTTAATGTGTTGACTGCTGCGCAATAATGTTGACAGAGGTTTACGTAAATGGTGAGACGGCCATAGCCCACCCGGAAAGTCCAGATCGTCGATTAAGCAAAAAAGAAGTGAATAACATGCAACGTCTCGTATAATGTACCAGTGCCGCTGTGTGCAGCCCCACATCTTTCGCCTGGAGTCGCAAGCCTAGCACCTACCCGATAAGCATTCTGCTGGCGTATAACAGGTGAGACAGGGGGAGTTGCTAATTGAAATCAAGTGCCAGCTCTGGATCATTTACCATCTACTACTTCCCCTATTGATGTCTCTATTGGTTGTCAAATCGTCTATCTCGACCTTGGGCACGGTGTCAGGCAACAAGATGACCGTCAAGTTCTTCGACTTACGATAAACCTGATTAGTTGACCTTGTTCACGTCTGTTCGGTGGATACGCAGCGACTCCCTCGCAATACTGATCTGGTTTTATTAATCTTCCTTGAACATTTACGATTTAAATCAGCCGGTTCTGTATACTTCCACTTCTTACTGACAATGTTTCCGATAGCGATACCTCGACTC